>CAUYQG010237851.1:0-12348 GCA_963574415.1 Tarsius wallacei | reverse complement strand
GTGAGGGAGGGAGACGGAGCTGCAGGAGACCGAGGGGGCAGGCAGGAGGCGTTACAATGGGCTTCAGGACCCTCCTCCCACGCCCCCTAAGCGACGCTTCTCCGTCTCCAGGACCCCCGAAACAAGCACAAGTTCCGCCTGCACAGCTACAGCAGCCCCACCTTCTGCGACCACTGTGGCTCCCTGCTCTACGGGCTGGTTCACCAGGGCATGAAGTGCTCCTGTGAGTGTCACCCGGGCCCTGCAGCCAGAGCCAGCGCGGCGGTCTGGCTTCCGGGAAATGCGGGGGTGGGGGGCAGGGGGTGGGCGGGGCACCGGAGGGGGATTTTCAGGGGCTAGGGTGGGAGCAAGGCCTGAGTGGCATCCCCCTCCCCCGCTGTGTGCCCCCAGGCTGCGAGATGAACGTGCACCGGCGCTGTGTGCGCAGCGTGCCCTCTCTGTGCGGCGTGGACCACACGGAGCGCCGCGGGCGCCTGCAGCTGGAAATCCGGGCTCCGACCGCTGATGAGATCCACATTACCGGTGAGGCCCCGCCCCTTTCATCTGGCCCCGCCCCTACTCTCCCCGAATTCACGACTGTTGGCCCCGTCCTTGGACAGAGCCGCGCCCCGCTCGGAGGCGGGACGCTCACACTCCTGACCCCGCCTCCAAGGGCGGAACACCGCTCCGGCACACGCCCCTTTTCTGACTCGAAGCCCCGCCCCCAGCCTTACCCCTTGCAACGTTCAGCGCCTCTTACGGCATTTCTGGGCTTCAGGAGCTTGACGGGGTGGGATGAGGGAGGATCTGGTCCTGAGGGAGGTTCTGGTTTACTAGTGGTGGTATGGCCAGGGTTCAAACTCTGGGTCCTAACAGAGGGCAGGGCTCTGGGATCGGGTTTCTGGGTCACTGGGTGGGGAAAGCGTTGTATGCCCCGCCTTCTGAGTACCTGGGGGGTAGGTGGGGGGCGGTGAGAGGTCAAGAGCAAGGAGACCGAGGACTTGGAATTCTTGAGTGCTGACTGGGGAAGGGCTGGGAGCCCCCTCCTGGGTCTCTAACCCAGGACACCCTCCCTCCCCTCCCCCTTCAGTTGGTGAGGCCCGTAACCTCATTCCAATGGATCCCAATGGTCTGTCTGATCCCTATGTGAAACTGAAGCTCATCCCAGACCCTCGGAACCTGACAAAACAGAAGACCCGGACGGTGAAAGCCACGCTAAACCCTGTGTGGAACGAGACCTTTGTGTTGTGAGCCTGGGGTGCAGGGGAGGCTATGATAAGTTGCAGAGAATTATCTGAGACCCCAGAGAGCAGTCAATAGGAAGTGTGAGTATAGAGGGAACCCAGAAAAGGATAGAAGATGATGGGAGGAAGGATTCAAGTGGTTGAGGAAGAAGGATGGAGAAAACAAGCTGAGAGACACAGGTCTCTGTGCATTAGTCTCCATTGAAGCCCCCCACTTTAGAGTGAGGCAGAGGAGAGAGGAGAGAGAGAGAGAGAGAGTGAGAGCGAGAGAGCGCAGAGGGTCTCAGAAGAGGCACAAACCCAAAGAGAGACACAGACCAAAAATGAAGGGAGAAGTCAGAGAAAGACACACCCGTTGACAGAAAGATGGAGACAGAGATGCAGAGAGAGGAGAGGGAGAGGGGCAAAGAGACTCAGGGTGAGAGAGAGATCTGGAGAGAAAGGACAGGAGACAGGCATGGGAAGGGGCCAAGGGTGCAGGAGGATGGGAGGAGGCTAGAAAGAACTGTCTAGGTGTCCTTAAGTCCCAAAGCCATGACGGGGGGAGAGAGAGAGACCACCTTCGGGAGGGTTAGAGGTAGGAAACAGATACAGCAGGAAAGAGACCCTAGCCCACCCTCAGCTCAAGGGTGGGAAAATGAGGGGCGCCATGAGCTCGGCCCTCACTCCAGGTGCCCCACCTTCCCACAGCAACCTGAAACCAGGGGACGTGGAGCGCCGGCTCAGCGTGGAGGTGTGGGACTGGGACCGGACTTCCCGCAATGACTTCATGGGTGCCATGTCCTTTGGCGTCTCAGAACTGCTCAAGGCGCCAGTGGATGGCTGGTGAGACATGGCGCTAGGGCTGGGCAGGGACTTGGGCTCACCACCACTGTCTGTGTGTGGTCTCTCTCTTCTGGCCGCCATCTTTCCCTCTGCCTCCCCAACACATCTCTCATCTCTCTCTCTCTTCTTCTCTCCCTCTCTCCCTCTCTCCCTCTCACACTTACTCTCTCCCCTTATCTCACACTTACTCTCTCCATCTCTGTGTTGTCTCTCTGTGTCTCTTTCCTCCCTTCGAATGTGTCTGCCTCTCCCATGGGTGCCCCGTCTCCCTCCCCACAATCCCCCCCTCTCCTGTCTCCGTCTGTATATCAGGTACAAGTTACTGAACCAGGAGGAGGGCGAATATTACAATGTGCCGGTGGCCGATGCTGACAACTGCAGCCTCCTCCAGAAGTTTGAGGTACCCAGACCCTGACTTCCCCACGGGAGCCCAGCCCAGCCTCCCGCAGTTCAGAGCTGGCCCTTCCCTCCACCCTCGGGGAACCTGCGGGCCTTGGGACTACAATTCCCAGAAGGCGCTGGGGTTCCTTCCTTTGCTTTTCTAGGAGACTCTAGTCGCAAGGTCTGATGGGAATTGTAGTTCCTGTCCATCCCCATGACTTGGAGGCATTAGGGGCCACTAGCCCCTGCTCTAAGGCAATCCTGGAACTCTTCTGGGATCCCGACTCTGGTTTTCTTCTCCCTCAGGCTTGTAACTACCCTCTGGAATTGTATGAGGTGAGTAAAGCTGAGAGCCTCTCTCTCCCTTTCCCTCTCCCTCACTCCCTTGCTTCCTTGCTCCCGCTCCCTTCCTCCCTCCTTCCTCTTCTCTCTTCTCTCTCCCTCCCTCTTTCACCCCCCTTCTCTTTCTCCCTCTCCTTCTCTCCCTCTTCCTTTCTTCCTCCTTCCTCTCCCCTCCTCTCCTCTCTTGCCCTCTCCCTCTCTCTTTCCCCCTCCCTCCCTCTCCCCCCACCATTTCCACCTGTCCCTCCTCTGATTTCTGCCTTTAATTCTACATTTGAGTGCACACTTTGTGCCAGGTCTGTCCTGTGCCTGCTGAATAATCCTAGAATCCAGAGGTGAATCTGACCCTCAAGCAACTCCCCAAGGTAGGGACACAGTCACAGATCCTTAAAATATAGGAATATGTCCTAAATTAGAGGTAGCCCAGGGCGCTCAAGAAGCCCAGAGGAAGCACTTAGCCAGCCTGGGGGAGTGTGGTCAGGGAGGACTTCCCAGAGGAGGTGACACCTGAATTGATTCTTGAGTTTTTTTGTTTTTTTAAATCTATCAATCACTGTGACCTTTCTCTCTCTTTCACTCATAGAGCACTGCTTTCTGAGGTGTCATGGCCAGGCCCTGTTCTGGGAGTAGAACCAGGTCATTCTCTGGGGGAGTTCCTCTCCTAGGGCTGGAGAAAGTGACAGATGGAGACATTTGCAAGAAGGAATGTGTTTGGTCATAGAGAGCCTCAGGCACGAGGGAGTCCCTGGCACAGCCTGAGTCAGAGAAAGCTTCCTGGAGACCTGGCTGAAGGGGAGGATTTCACAGATAAAGAGAGGGAGACCAGATTTCCAGGCAGAAGGAAGGAATGCTCTCTCCCTCATTCACTCTTTCTTTCTTTTCTTTTTTCTTTCTTTCTTTCTTTTTTTTTTTTTGAGTTGAAGTCTCACTCTGTCACCCAGACTGGAGTGCAGTGACACGCTCCTGGCCACCGCAACCTCGACCTGTTGGGCTCCGGTGATCCTTTCGCCTCAGCCTTCCAAGTAGCTGGGACTACAGGCATGCCCTACCACACCTGGCTAATTTTTGATTTATTGTAGAGATGAGGTCTCGCCAAGTTGCCCAAGGTGCTCAGGTAATTCACTCGCCTCGGCCTCCCAAGGTGCTGGGATTACAGGCTAAGCCACCGAGCCTGGCCAATTGTTTCTAAAAGAAAAATCATCAACAATATTCCACTGACTTTACAACACCTGCCCTGTGTAGGGCATCAAAAGTCAATGACAGGGCAGGCACATCGGAAAATGAGTCAAGATTTAATAGGCTGCCAGTTCTGTGCCCTGGCAAACACAGCCTGAGAATGGGCAGAGCCCGGCAATGGGGCAGAGGGGAAGAGCCGGAGTAAGAAGGACCTTCCAGACTAGTGACACTGCCTCCACCACCCCCAGCACCATAGGGATCCCTGCATGCCCAGACTAGACAATGAGTTCCCTAAAGAGCGGGGAGGTCTTGGTCTCCACCCAGAAGAGGTGGGTCCTCCGTGCTTGAGATTCAGAGGGCAGCAGGGCTGGCCTAAATTCACTGGTGGGAAAGAGATTCTCTCCCTCCATCGCTCTCTCTCTGGGTCTGCCCCATCTGTTCCTGAGGAGGTCCCCAAGGGACAGAGTCAAAAATGGCCACTGCTGTCAGTGTGAAGACCTACCTCCCTGTGGTGGACAACCAACGAATCCCCCTCTGCTAACCCTGCACTCTTAGCAGCATCCAAATTACCCAAATTCCCTCAAGGATGAGGGATTTCTCCCCACCCCTAGTCCCAGGGACACCCTGCTATTCAGCCAAACCCACAGGATGAGAATGTGTTGGCCATCATCCAGCTTCCTTCCCCAATGGTCCCCCAAAGGCCAAGTCCCACCCTTGGGTTCCCCAACTCTTCCCAACACAGATCACAGAGGCCCCTGATTTATCAGGCGAAGAGCCCTGGAGGCATATCCCCTCCCTCCTCAGCCAGCATGGGTAGTGGGATCCCGTCATTCCTTGGAGATAAGAGGATCCATTGCATAGAGCTCGCCAAGCTCATTCCCTCCCTCCTTCCTGACCTCTCCATCTCTCCACCCCTGTCTTGACGTGGCGTCTCTTCTATCTTCCTTCTACAGCTCGTCATCTCCTTCCCGAGTTCTAGTTCTTTCTCTGGGGTTGGCAGACACCAGAGGGCAACATAATTTCACCTACTTGCCAGTTCCCCCGTTTCGCCAGTAGAGGGAAGAGTTTGAGAGAACCCACATGGACTGGGAGAATGAGGAAACAACTGAAATATGGAATTAGCCAGTGCCATCGAACAGCTCTCTCAAAAGCATCTCGTGCCAAGGCATTCTGTTCCCGTTGGTAAATAATCTGTTCTAAAACTGTTTAAATGCATATTAACTCACCAGAGCAAGACACTGGCAAAATTTCCCTCCGGGCTGTATTTTGCAAAGAGACAGAACTTTCCCATGACGTGAGACCTGGGATTAAACTCACAGAAGTCAGACATTTTTCAAGGTAGTACCGACGTGCCATCCCTGACTCATGATTTCGTCTTCTGAGATCTGGTTTTCACTTTGGGTCGGCGGTAACGGGCAAGGTGTTTAGTCCTGAACGTCTTGTGTGAAGTATGGGTCACGTCAGCAATCTGGGTACTCTGAGGGTGCATATGGGTTTATTTGGACAAGAGAGGCTGAGTCCATCAGAAGTGATGATGAACCAAGTATCAGAGCCCTCAGGGGCACAGGTTCCCAGGCAGCCCCCACCAACCTTGGAAGTCCAGGCGAGAGCACACTTCACCACACACTCCCTGTTCCGCCATGCATACTGAGAAAATCAGAGAAGCTTCCCTTTGGAAAATGTTAGGAAGGGAGGGATTCAGATATTAAACTTGTGCCACTGACTGATAGTTTACCAAGTAATCATCCTGACCGAGTTAACATCAAGATATTTAAAAAACAGCCAACATGGCGCTCAGCAATCTATTCAACCATTGCAATGTGCTCGATTGTTTGGATCTAATTACTTGGCCTGGATATTTTCTGCTTGGTGTCCCCAGCATTTGAACCACTTCCAAGACCAGAGCTTTATAGAAAGGGTCTTTGAAAACCCTAGAAGCCTGTGATTCTATCCCTCTTTAGATGGATTTTTAAATCCTGCTTGCTACATTTATTCATAGAGCTGGTCTTCATTTCTTTATCAGCATCCTTTCTTGGATGCATGATCTCAAACAAGACTTCTTATCTTGAGGTCCAGAATTAGACTCGAGCACTTCCATGAACCCCTTGAAATTATGAGCAAAAGTCTCTGTATGTCACATTTGTGATCTTTCTGGGGAGAAGGCCCACAACTTTCATCAGATTCTCAAGGGGCTCCATGACCTCCATCTTTGCACTGTATTCATGATGTTGACTAGACCAGAGTTTCCCAACCCTTACACAGGAATGGGTTACAGGTATGTGTTTTAAGAATGGCTGGAGCTTCCAAGCTGGTCATCTCCTGCCAAGAGCTGCCCAGATGCCATAAAATGCCATTTTCTCTGTGCACCACAGTGGGCTAAAGGTTGGGAGATGCCACAGTGACCTCTGCACGTCTATCTGTTCCGCCATCTTTGTTACTTGTGTCTCTCTTCCCTCATCTCCGTGGCCTTAATCATCCAGAGGGAAGCTTGGTATCAGCCTGGGCACCCCTTGTATGATCTGCACCTGGCTTACTTTGCAAAGGAAAGGACAGTGCTGGTGGTCTCCTCTTCCTAGAAATGCTGTCTAGCAACCATGCCACGGGAATTTGCTTCACCTGCCACGTGGTACACTGTCCATGAGACCAGCTCCCTCCCCCGTCTCCTGGACTATCCCTTTTACTCTAATCCCACACATGTTCCTTTTCCTGTAGTCGCTATCCTTTGTCCATGTGTCTAGAAGAATCTCTGCCAGTTCCCTCATGGCTCCCAGCTTCATTACAAATACGCCTCAGAACACTTTCATGCAGACTCTTTCCAACCAAGAAAGACATTTAAATCCTGCACTCAATTCACAGGGAGCCAAATTCAAACACAGATATAACAAACAGGACAGGCAAAAGCACACAGCTTCCTGGCTCCCGGAGAGTACCCCCAAAATATTGTCACCTTCAAGGTCCTCCCCTGCCCAACCTCCAAAACACAGAGTCCTCATGTTTCAAGACCAAACGGACCCTCTGGGGGTATTCTGATCACTGATTTCTCAGATTACATCATTTTGCCATCAACGGTTCCATATTTTTGGCAAACTAAGTACTTCATTCACTTAGAATCAATGTACGATTCTAATTTGAATATGAATGACTTCAACAAACCACTGACCACTGTCTGCTGCATGCCTGTTGTCCATTTCAAAGGATTGATCACATGATTTTTAAATATTCTTCTAACCCACATCACAACTCTGAGAAAATGAAACTTTCTTTCTCCATTTTTCCAGTAAGCCAAGCTGGCAGCCCAAAATGTCAAAGACGGCTTCTAACACCATCAAAATTCCTTCCTTCCTTTTTACCCGCAGCAACTGATCCTAGACACGGACGGCCCTGACCTGTCACTTTCTAGTCAAGACTTCCTTTCAAAAATATCTCGCTTCTGAGAGAAAAGAGGTTGCGGCTAAACCATGAGGACTGTAAGTACATGTTTCTTAAATGTACTATAAGATACGGATAGAGTTACTGGTCAGAGTCTGCGTGAAACAGAATAAGGAGTCTGAGGTGGGGAAGGTCAGAATATGGGTCGAGAGCGGCACCCCAAGGTTTGCAGATTTCACTCGGCGACCCAAGAAAAATCACAAACCCACAAAGCCGTCTTATCTTAAAACCCACCACCGCCAACTCTAAAATAACACATTAATTTTTCTCAGAATATTTCCAACTGCAGTTAGAAAGGTTCCCATCTGGGTGCTCCTTGAAAGCAAGGCTGCCTGCATTCCAGGGGATTGCTGGAGAATATTTACACCAAGATGAGAGACTTCCTTCCTAATGAAACTGACAACCACACTGAATTCGGGATCACTTTACTCAAAGGATATAATCTCTGGTAAATCCTTTAAGAACATAGTCATGTCACATTTTTATGTATTTTTGAAACAGGAGGAAGTATTTGAATAAATGCCTGAAAATCACTGTCATTTTAAACCCTATTTCTTTTTTAGCCAATATCTGGAGTTACAGAAAACTATGTGATAGGATTCCCCCAAATTTCAAAAATGTAAAATATTGCATTTTCTTTTTAGAACAACAAAATAGGACCAGGAGCAGTGGCTCAGGCCTGCAATCCTAGCACTTTGGGAGGCTGAGGCTTGAGTCCAGGAGTTTGAGCCCAGCAACATGGCAAGAGCTAGTCTCTACCAAAAAATAAAAATAAAAATAACTACCTATGTGTGGTGGCATGTGCCTGTATTCCCAGCTGCTTAGGAGGCTGATGCAGGAGGATTGCTTGAGCCCAGGAGTTGGAGGCTGCAGTGACCCGTGGTCGTGCCACTGCACTCCATCTTGGGCAACAGAGTGAGACTCTAACTCAAAATAAACAAAAATAAAATACAATAAATATCATACTGTTTTAACTTGGTTTGCATATTTAGACTCCAGTTCTCAGGGTCCTGAAAAATGATATGATACTGATGATTAATCGATTTCTGTTTTGCCAGTAGGAACTATTTGAATTGAGATTCTGGTGCTGTTTGATTCTATTTTCCACAATTTTGATGGCAAAAATTTGCCCATGGTGAAAGTTTCCTTCTCCTTTATATTTTTTATTTACTCATGAGTTTAAAGGTATTGCTCTGCCAAGTATGGAGACTAATGCTTGTAATCCCAGTACTTTGGGAGGCCGAAGCAGGAGGCTCATTTGAGACCAAGAGTCCAAGAACAGCCTGGGAAACATAGTGAGACTCTATTTCTAAAAAAAAAAAAATTTTTTTTAAATTAGCTGGGTGTGGTGGCCCATATCTGTAGTCCCAATCACTCGGGAGGCTGAGGTGGAAGGATCACCCGAACCCTGGAGGCCGAGGCTGTGAAGCTGCGGTGAGATGTGATCCATACCACTGCCCGGCAGCCTGGGTGACAGAGTAAGACCCTGTTTCTAAATAAATAAAGATATGTTTTACCATCTTTGCATTTTCCTTTTGATTGCTCTTTTTTTTTTTTTGAGCTGGAGTCTCACTCTTGTCACCCAGGCTAGAGTGCAGTGGCATGCCAGCCTTGACCTGCTGGAATCCAGCAATCCTTCCACCTTAGCCTTCCAAGTAGCTGGAACTACAGGTGCATGCTATCATACCCAGCTAATATATATATTATAGAGATGAGGTCTCACCGATGAGGCGTACTGTACATGAGACCAGCTCCCTCATGTACAGTTGCCTCCAGTTGCTTCAAATTGCCCAGGTTGTTCTCGAACACGTGGGCTCAGGCAATCCCCTCACCTCGACCTCTCAAATAAAACTGCTCTCACATGTATTTCTGTTGTCTGACCACCTCTAAAGAGATTAGAAGTGCCTCTCACATTATACTGAGTATGTTTTTTAATACAGGGTTTTGAAATCTCATAAATATAAAGATGCAAATCCCTCCTCCCAAGTCCTATGAGGAAGAAGCGATGGGGCAACAGGCCGTTTGGAACCCCTGCTGACTACCTTTCTTTCTTTCTTTTTTTTTTTTTTTGAGTTGGACTTTCACTCTGTTGTCCAGGCTGGAGTACAGTGGAAACTCACAGCCACCGCAGCCTCGACCTGCCGGGCTCCAGTGATCCTTCCTCCTCAACCTTCCAAGTAGCTGGAATTACAGGCACACGCCACCGTGCCCGGCTAATTTTTTGATTTATTGTAGAGACGAGGTCTTACCAAGTTGCCTAGGCTGGTCTCAAACCCCTGGTCTCAGGCAATCCTCTAGCCTTGGCCTCCCAAAGTGCTGGGATTATAGGCTGGAGCCACTGCACCCGGCCAGTCGTTTCTCTCTGAAAACCCAAACGCATCATAGGAAAATGCAGTAGAGAAATATAATAATTCTACGTAGCATGGTATGTTCCAGGGTCCAAACCCTGAAGATGTCATGCTGTTTCTGGGGTGAGTGGGCTGTTTGTCATGTCCTCTGTGAAGCCTCCCCTTCCCCTCCTGCCCCCATCTGTTCCCTTCTGCTCCCATCGGACCAGGTCCAACCTCTGGTTACAACACCCATCACGTTTAAACTGTCCACACTTATTGGCTTCTACACTTGCATCCCTGACTATGCAACAGACTCCCCAAGCATGGAACTGAGGCCAGGCGTGGTGACTCATGCCTATAATCCCAGCACTTTGGGAGGCCCAGGTGAGAGAATCACTTGAGCCCAAAAGTTCGAGACCAACCTGGACAACATAGCGAGACTTCGTCTCTACAAAAACTCAGAATATTAGCCGGGCATGGTGGTGTCCACCTGTAGTCTCAGCTACTCGGGAGGCTGAGGCAGAAGGATTGCTTGAGCCCTGGAGGCTGCAGTAAGCTGTGATCCTGCCGCTGTGCTCCAGCCTGGACAAACAGAATGAGATTCTGACTCCAAAAAAAAAAAAAGAGTGGAAGTGAATGACTCCATCACTTGCCATGGTCATTCCCCATCAGCTGCCACTCATGGTCACTCTTACAGAGAATGCACTCAATAAATATTGAATGAACAAATACTTGGGGTCTCCAGAATCCTGTTTTGTTCCCTAAATCCCATTTAGCACATTTAGCCTGGAGCTATTTGCCATTTAGAACAAGGATGAGCCAAGCCTTTCGGATTTTCTATCAAAGGCGCACGAGGGGAGACACACAAGCTGCTAATACCCAAAGACATGCAGGAGGTTCAGAAGTCGAGTGTGTGGGCACACTCGGGAGAGGAGGGAAAGAAGGCAGATGGGAGACGGCGAGCCGAGGAGGTCACTGGAATGAATGGGAACCGTGCAAGGGTATGGAAAAGTCACACCGGGAACAGTGGAGACACTTCCCTGGTTATAGTCGGTAACCCGGGAACACAAGTACTGGTCCTGAACAAACCCCATTCTAACTGGCTGAGGCCTTCCTCCCTTCTGACCCGCTGGCCTCTGCTGCCAGAACAAGGTCTCCAGCCCCAGGTCTTCTCCCTGCCTTTCCCAAACGTGCATGCCTGGTGCCACCTTCCCAGGGCTCTGCCAGGCGACAGCCAGCCCCTGTGCTCACACTCATGCGTCGTGCTGTTCCTCCTAGGTAACTTGTTTCTATGTTAGCAGGTAACCTCCCTGCTGGGAATGTCAGGCACCGCACCAGCCTGGGAAAGACCACCTTTGGGACCAGATGGACATTTTGGTGCCCATCAAATCCCATTGCTAACGTTGCCACCTGTCTCCAAATAGGGTCTACCCTAGAGAGAGCTAAGCATCCAGTGAGCTGAAACCATGGCTCTTACACACATATTGTGAGCTCCTTACAAGGGACAGTTATTCAACATTTAGCACATGCTAGGTGCTGTGCTGTTAGTGCCGTTTTTTGGATGCAGACTCTTTAATGATGTGCTTCCAATCTATCCCCCTCAATGAAGTATTACTTCATACCCATTGGGATGACTCTTATTTTTTTTAAAAAAAGAATCCAGGCGCAGCGGCTCATGCCTGTCATCCCAGCACTTTGGGAGGCTGAGGTGAGAGGATTGTTTGAGCCCCCAGGTTCAGGACCAGCCTGGGCAACTTGGCAAGACCTTGTCTCCACAATTAATAAAAAAAAATTAGCTGGCCGTGGTGGTGCACACCTGTAGTTCCGGCTACTTGGAAGGCTGAGGTGGAAGGATCGCCTGACCTGGTCGAGGCTGCGGTGGTCGTGAGCATGCCACTACACTCCAGCTTGGGCAACAGAGTGAGACTCCGACTCAAAAAAACAGAAAAATAGAAAATAAGAATTGGTGTGGATGGGGAGAATCGGGAATCCTGTGTACAGCTGGTGGGAAAGTAAAATGGTGCAGACACTGTGGAAAACTATATGACGGCACCTCAAAGAATCAAATATCGAATTACTACATGAGCCTACAATTCTACTCTTGGGTGTATGCCCAAAAGAACTGACAACAAATATCTGTACACTCACGTTCATAGCAGCATTAGTCACAATTGTCAAAAGGTGGAAGCAACCCACGTGTCCGTCTATGAATGAATGGATCAACAAAACATGGGGCATACATAGGATGAAGCATTACTTAGCCTTTAAGAGGGATATTCTGACACATGCTACAACATGGATGAGCCCTGAGGACATTACGCTAAGTGAAACAAGCCAGTCACAGAAGGACAAACACTGTATTATTCCACTTACATGAAGTCACTAAAGTAGGCAAACTCATAGAGACAGAAAGTAATTGCCAGGGGCTGAGGGAGGGGTGAATGGAAAATTGTTTCATGGGTACAAAGTTTCAGTTTGGGATAATGAAAGAGTTCTGGAAATGGATAATGGTAATGGTTGTACAACTATGTAATGTACCTAATGCCACGGAACTGTAGTCCTAAAAGTGGTTAAAATGATGAATTTTATGTTATGCATAAAATTTTGCCACAATAAAGTTCTTTTTATTAAAAAAAAGTAAA
>CAUYQG010237848.1:0-11973 GCA_963574415.1 Tarsius wallacei | reverse complement strand
CCAGGGCTACATGTACTCTGTGTTTTTTTTTTTTTGAGTTGGAGTCCCACTCGATCGCCCAGACTGGAGTGCAGTGGCCGCTCCCGGCCACCGCAGCCTCGACCTGCTGGGCTCCGGCGATCCTTCCGCCTCAGCCTTCCGAGTAACCGGAATTACAGGCGTGCGCTACCATGCCCGGCTATTTTTTTTTTTTTTTGATTTATTGTAGAGATGAGGTTTCGCCTGCCTAGGCGGGTCTCGAACCCGCGGGCTCAGTCAATTCACTCACCTCAGCCTCCCAAGGCGCGGGATTACAGGCTGAGCCACCAAGCCCGGCTACTCTGTGTTTTAAACAGAAGCATACATAAGCCTTGGATTTTTAGCTCATTGTTCTTGGATCTCTGCTTGTATTGTTTTGGATGTGATGAATGTCATGTGAATAATCAAAATTCCAAAGGGGTACATCAAAGTAATCATTTCTGTTGTCAAACTAAATAAGAAATGGAGAGAGGCTCTCTATAAGATTATATATATACATATATATACACACACATATATATACACACACACACCCATTTGGGAGTAGGGCATCACAATGGGAATATGTGTACATTATAAATGATGTGCATATACGAAGAGATAAAGGGAGACACGGGTTTTTTTTTTAATTTGAAATGAAACAAAATAAACTCTTCCTTTATTTATTAAGCTAGTACTGCATCCCCCTCCAGTAGTCTTTTTTTTAATAATCAGTATTTTTTATTATCATATTGTGGGGTACAGTTAAGGATTAGGTATACAGATATGCTTCGTTCAGACACCTTTGGTGATAAAAGGTGTCTCCCCGTCCCCAGACAGATATTGAGTATCATTAATCCCATCCCCCCTCCCCTCCCCTCCCTGTAATCTCCCACCACTGTCAGTCGTTTTCTTATATTATTACATTGGATGTTCAAGGTTCACTATATGAGTGAGAACATGTGATACTTCGATCTTTGTTTCCATGAGAGGTCACTCAGTATTATAGATTCTAGTTCCATCCAATTTGCTGCGAAATCCATGATTTTGCTCTTTTTTATGGCTGCGTAGTATTCCATCATCTACATGTACCACATTTTTTAATCCAGTCCTCTTTTGATGGACAACATGGTTGCTTCCATGTTCTTGCTATTGTGAACAATGCTGCGATAAACATACGTGTGCAGTTATCTTTTTTATAGAGTGATTTGAGTTCTTCAGGGTATATTCCCAGTAGGGGGATTGCAGGGTCATGTGGGAGGTTGAGACATTTATTATTATAAACTTTTGAAATCGCTTAGAAACTGTATTTTTAAGCATGAAATTAAAGGTGAAATTCTCAACCCAGATGTCCATTGAAAGTGAATTGCATAAAAAAATGTGGTACATATACATAATGGAATATTATACAGCTATAAAGAACAAAATCATAGCCTTCAAAGCAAGTTAGATGCAGCTGGAGACCATCATACTAAATGAACTGTCACAGAAACAAAGAACTAAATACAGCATGTTCTCAATCATAAGTGGGCCCTGATCACTGGTCACATGAGCAAGCACAAGGATGGGATCGACAGATACTGGACATTGCTGGGCGGGGAGAGAGAGAGAGGAGGGAGGCAACACACTGGGTGCCTGGTTCACTGTTGGGGAGAGAGGACCAGCTAGAAGCCCAAACTTCACCTGCATGCAACTTTCTTGTGTAGTGAATCCCCACTAGTACCCCACACCTCTAAAATTAAAATATATATATATATATATAACAAAATACGAATAAATGAGGTTAAAAAAATTTTTTTAAGTGAGGTTCTTAGGACATCAAAAGTCCAGATTTTATGTTTATTTTCTTGGAAATAAGGTCAAATTCACCATTAGAACCATGTCAAAGCATGAGATAATGGCAAGTATGTTCTTTGAGTTTAAGAAAGAGAAGAAGAGAATTCTTGTTTTGTATATACTATGCCTTGACCATGGATAATTTCTTTAGATGTAGTTTCTCAGTTTTCTGATACTTGTGACTTTTTATGAAGAATAAAGATTAAATAAAATTTGACAGTTTTGCAATCATTTGTTAATGTTTTATTTGTTTATTTTAGAGTTGTGGGATACAAGTGAAAATTTAATGCATAATTAAATTGTGTCCAGGTGAGGTTTGGGCTTGTAGCGGGTCCTTTCTCTCCCTGGTAGTGGACCTGGTACCCAGGGTGTGACTGTGTGCCCTTTCTTCCTCTCACTCTCACCCTCCTTTAGCAGTATCCAGCATCTGTTGTTCCCACCTTTGTGTTCTTGTGTCCAGTGATCAGAATACCACTTATAAGAACATGTGGTATTCAGTTTTTTGTTTCTGTGGTATTTCATTTAGAATAATGGTCTCTAGCTACAAAGGCCATGATTTTATTATTCTTTAAAACTGTTTAGTATTCCATTCGGCATATGTGCCACATTTTCTTTATCCAGTCCACTTTTAGTGGGCATCTGGTTTGGCTCCATGTTTTTGCTGTTGTGAATAGTGCTGTAGTGAACATATGTGTGTAGGTGTCTTTATGGTAGAACAATTTATGCTTCTCTGGGTATATACACAGAAGTTGAATTGCTGGATTACATGGTAGCTCAACACTGAATTATTTGAGAAACACTGCTTTCCACAAAGGTTGAACTAGCTTACATTTCCACCAACAGTGTAGAAGCATTTCCTCCTCTCTGCAGCTTTGCCAGCACTAGTTGTTTTATGAATTTTTAATGATAGCCATCCTGACCAGTGTGAGGTTGTATCTCACTGTAGTTTTGATTTGCATTTCTCCGATGACCAGTGAGGCTGAGCATTTTTTTATATGCTTGTTGGATGGTTGAATGTCTTCTTTTGAGAAGTGTCCTCTCATGTCCTTTGCCCACTTTTTGGTTTTTTTTAGTTGGAGTCTCACTCTTGTTGCTCAGGCTGGAGTGCAGTGGCACACTCATGGCCACCACAGTCTTGACCTGTTGGGCTTAAGCGATCCTTCCACCTCGGTCTTCCAAGTAGCTGGAACTACAGACGCATGTCACCATGCCCGGCTAGTTTTTGTGATTTATTGTAGAGATGAGGTCTCACCAAGTTGCCCAGGTTGGTCTTGAACCCCTGGGCTCAGGCAATCCTCTCACCTTGGTCTTCCAAAGTGCTGGGATTATAGGCTGAGCCACCATGCCTGGCCCTTTGTCCACTTTTTAATGTAATTGTTATTTTGTTTTTTTTTTCCCTGTCAATTCATTTGCATTCCTTGTAGATCCTGGATGTTAGGCCTTTTGGATGCGTGGCTTGCAAATATTTTTTCCCATTTCGTGGGTTGTCTCTAATCTTTTGATGGTTTTTTTTTATTTTGCATAACCTTTTTTAGCTTGATAAGGTCCCACCTATCAATTTTAGATTATGCTGCATTTGCTTTTGAGGACTGGGCCTTGAATTCATTGCTTACTCTGTTCCATAAGTTTTCTTATAGTTTCTTATAGTTTGAGGTTTTACATTTAAATCTTTGATCCATTTTGAGTTCTCTTTTGTAAATGGTGATAGGTAGAGGTAGGTTTCATTCTTCTGCATTAGGATAGCCAGTTTTCCCAGCACCATTTGCTAAATATGGTTTCCTTTCCCCAATGTTTGTTTTTGTCAGCTTTACTGTCAAAAATTAGTTGGTTGAAGGTTCATGGTTTTATTTCCAGATTCTCTGTTCTTTCCCATTGGTCTATGTGTTTATTCTTGTACCAGTACTATGCCGTCTTGATTACTGTAGCTTTGTAGTCAAGTTTGAGGTCTGCAAGTGTGATGTCTTCAGCTTTGCTGAGGATTGCTTTAGCTATTTGGGCTCTTTTTTGCTCCCATATTAATTTCTGTATTCTTTTCTAGGTCTGTAAAAAATACTTGTAATATGATAGGGATTGTGTTGAATCTGTAGATTGCCTTAGATAAAATGGACATCTTGATGATATTGATTCTTCCAACCCATGAGCATGAGATGTTCTACCATTTGTTTGTGTTTGCCTTGATTTGTTTGAGCAATGTTCTGTAGTTCTCATTGTAAAAGTCTTTTACTTCTTTGGTTATATGGATGCCAAGTAATTTTTTTGTGTGGCTATCGCGAATGTGATTGTTTTTTATTTGGTCTCAGGCTGCTTGTTGGTGTATAGGAATGCAGCTGATTTTTGTGCATTGATTTTGTATCCTAAGACTTTACCGACATTGTTTTTCAGTGTGAGGAAGTTTTTGAAAGACTCTAGGATTTTCTAGATACAGAATCATATCATCTGCAAAGTGGGATAACTTAACTTCCTCTTTTCCTATTTGGATACCCAAATTTCTCTCTCTTGCCTGATTGCTCTGGCTAGGACTTCAAATACTACGTTGAATAGGAGGTGTGAGAATAGTACAAAATCTATACAAATATACTGGAAGGAAAGAAAGATGAAAAGGAATTTTTAAAAGGGGGCAGTTAAAACTCTCTTAAAAAATACATGCCATGAAACATATGAAAATGATGAATAAACTATTTGACATAAGTATTAAAAAATGTCTTATAAAGCAAATCATCTCTGTAAGTCAGGACATCAAAGTAGAAAATAAAGGGAAAATAAACCAAGTAACCAAAAGTAAATAAAATGGGAGCTGACAGGACTAAAAGAAAAATAGAAGGAAAACCAAAACAACCAATTAGAAATGAAGGTCACATTAGAAGCAATAGAAAAAAGAACAGACACTACTGAAACCACAGCATAGGAGATGAATTTCAAGATTTGATGAAATGTGAACAAACCAAGATTTAAAAGTGATTGGAGAAATAAAAGGGAGAAAACAAAGGCAAGAGAGATACAATAAGTGTATAATTAGTATCCCTCATGGAGAGAACAGAGAAGCTGTTAAAGAAAGCAATGATTTAATAAAATTTTCTAGAACTAATGACAAGCAATAGATGCCCCCAAAATGAACAAATAAACTACTCAAAATGCATGGTAGTGATTTGTGAATGTGTTTAAATGTAGGACTAAGTCTACAACAAATACAGAGGTTACAATTACAAAACAGATTGTTAAAATTATAAGCCTTATCAATATAGGTATACATAATAAAAGTTGAGAAGGGGAGGGAGAGAGTGGAAAGATAATATAAGGATGCTGAATATATCATCTTTCATAACCTGGGATCAAAATACTTCATTAAGGCTAACAAATCAAGTAATGGAAGCATAGGTATATTTAAAGATACAAAGAGTAGCAAAAAATGTAATAATAAACTAATGTTTTATGGTGGAGTGGAGGAAGGGGAGGAGAAGGAAGTGGGAAGTGGGAGTTTACTAAATATTGCTCATTAGTTGGTAAGCAATAGGTATTACCTGAAGAAGCAATAGATTAAGGCTGATGTATAAAAGATAACCACTAGGAAAAAAACACACACACAAATTATCCAGTTCATTAGAAGAAACCCAAACACTCACAAGAAATTACAGAACACAGAATCAAATATTAAATAAATTTAATAAAAAAGAAAGCCTTAACATTAACAAAACACACACACACATTTATTTGCTCTGTTTGCTCTATGAATGAAACCATGGAATCTGGTGGTCCAGATGAAGAAGTGGAGAGGGATGCCAGATCTGAGTCTTAGAGAGAGGTTTATTTAGATATTAAGAGGTCAAGAGTAGGCTCCAAGAATAATGTGGCTCTATCAAAAAATAATAGGTAGAGAGAAATTCCCTGTAACAGTGTTATAGATTGAATTGTGTTCTCTAAAAAGAGATGTCAGGCCCTAACACTTAACACCTCAGAACATGACCTTATTTGGAAATAGGGTCATTATAGATGTAATTAGCTAAGTTAAGAATGAAGTAATACTGGACTGGGTGGAACTTTTAATCCAATATAAACAGTGTCTTTTTAAGAAGAGGAAAATGTAGAGATACACACTAAGAAGAGAACACCAGGTGAAGACAGACTCACAGGGGAAATGCTATATTACAATAGAGGAAGAGATTTAGTGATGTATCTATAAGCCAAGCCAACGCCAAGGATTGATGGCCAGCACCAGATGCTAGGGAGAGACAAGAAAGGACGATCCTCTACAAATCTCAGAAGGAGGATAGCCTTGCCAATGATTTGGTTTTAGGCGTCTATCCTCTAGAACTGTGAGACAATACATTTATGTTGTTTTAAGTAATCCAATTTGTGAAACTTTATCTCTCTAAGAAACAAATATAGAGATAGCTGTCAGACTTTAAGACCAGCGATTTTCAATATGCTGTTCCTGTCATTGGTTATTCCCATACTTTCAATAATATGATTGTACATGTGAACAATGTACTGTGAATAAAAGAGGAAGGGAAAATAAGGAGTTAACAAGGTTTGTAGTCAGAGGGCAGATTGTCACATGGGGAGACACGAAGTATTTCTCAGAGTGTGAAATGGGAATGGGAGGAAGGAACATTAGATAATTGGGAATACTCAGATCTATTGTGAGGTGGCCCCAGGCCTCCTGCTATAGGTTGGATGGATATTTGAGAAGTTAAGTTGAATACTAAATAAAGAACAACCTTTTCAAAGGCTGGAGAGCTAGGAAACACTTGTTCACACTTTTTTTTAAAGTTCAAAGCAATGTGTGTGTTTCAGAGATCACAGTAAGATAGAAACTGTAAAAAAAAAATACTGGTTGAAAGTTTGGAGTACCTTTCTTCCACAGAAAAGCAAGAAGGAAGGCATTCCTTGATACTTGAAAAAAAAAAGGATGGGAGTAATGGAGAGTCAAGTTGAGACGAATTATCTAAGGGAGACTGAAGAAATTGAGAACTCCTCACAGTGATTCCTCAGACTTCCTAAGAGACAGGGAGGAGTTAATAAGGGCTCTCTTCCTTCTGTCACGAGTAGGGGAGAGTTTGTTCCTCTGTACTAAGTGAGGTATATCACAAAGTAGAGCCTTAAATGCAATTTCCTTCAGAAACAACATTATAGATAATATTGGAGCTATAACTCCCACAAGCAATCTTATGGATAAATAGGCCATTGAAGATTTTTCTAGAAAGTCAAATTATCTTCATCACAGTGTTTTGAAGGAAAAAAACACCATCTCTTGCCAGTGCATTTTTGTGATATGATATGCTCATAAATTGAGAATTCTCTATGAATCTGTATGTCTACAATTGAGTAGTCAATTTTCATGAGTTCACCTCCAAAGATCTTAGGTGTTAGGCCTGGTACTTGTCTAAACTGACTGAATAAATTGCATTATTCTTCAAAATCTTGATTTTCCTATTCCAAAAACGGGGGTGATAATTGAGCTGTCAATTTCTTGGGATCGGAAAATTTGTCAAATTTGAAATTGTTTCAAATCCCTCACACTTAATAATTATTTTATTTTAAAAGAACATTTTCTGAATTTTTTCATCTGAAGAATTTAAAAAATCTTTTTTATCAAAGTTTGATGAATTTCAAACAAATCTTGGTTTTGTTACACTGTAAGTCGATGGCACTAAATAGAGGACATTTCCCAGTTGTAAGCATGACTTGAAAAGGGTTGTGCTTTGTTGAATTCATATAAATGAGAAGCAGTTTCACAATCTAAGCACAACTTCATTATTACATAACAAATGTCGTCAGTTACAGTATGAAGAGTATGAAGTAAATAAGGTTTTTAGAAAATAGATGGAATACCGAACTGCCAGAAAGAACACAATCCATGAAATTTAAGATCACATAAGCTTAACCAATAAAGAAGGCAAGGAGTCACTTTGATAAACATGGACATGGTTGCAGTGTGCTGATTTATGCTTACTTCTGTTTTAACCACTCTATGCTCTTAAACAGAATTTCAGAAAACATGTACATTTAAGTTTTCCTTAGATAACTTTAATGTCAAAATTATGCCTATTTTCTTTTTTTTAAGTAAAATGCAAAATTTAGTAAGAAAACAGGTAAGACAAGTAAAGCCCCTATAAACACAAAAGTTGAAAGAAATCTATTCAAATAGCAGAGAAGAAACAAACTTGGCTTTGGATTGAGTTTATATTTCAATTTGGAGCCATGAACCTCGAAAATAGCAATATATCATACAATGACCTTTTGATCTGTGCTTTTTTTCTTTTAGTTGCTTTTCACCAAATATAGTTTTGCTGTCTAGCCCTGGGTATGGGTATTTATTCAGCTTCATTTAATTTTGTATTATGTCCAGCTTTTTTTTGTCAATAGTGCATTTGGAGAGCAGATTTTTCAGGATTGTATACAATAGCATTCCCCTTGCTGATGTCTGTGCAGAAATTGGGATATTGGTGTCCGATTGTCCCTATTGATTCCTGTTTGTTTCTTTTCTGGACTTAAGTGTCAGGGGCATCTATGCTTTTATTTATTAACTCTCCCTCCCCAGTGGTGATGGCACAAATGTAAGTCAAAAGACATAATTGATCTCAACCTCCTAAAACTTAATACCCAAGGATAACATCAGGTGGGGTGCAATCAGAAGATGATTTTAATATTTCTGTTGCAATAGAGCTAAATTCCCAAGAGTTCTAGCTACACTTTTGTAACCTTCAGTCGTTTCTGTGTTTTTGACCTTACTGAACAGCTGTTAAATGAATTATTCCTTCATGCTTGGCAGTTTTGTTTTGTGACTATCTTAAAATTCCCCGTAAACAGAGATATAGTGATCTGCATGAGCCCATTTCAGGAGAGTGAAGTCTGACTTTTTATTGCAGACATAGTATTTTATTGTATTGTCCTAGCTTCTGTTACCATCCACCTTTCTGAAAAGATTGTAAATGGAATGCTATGCTGCTGTCTGCCATAAAATTATAACTTACTATACTTCCAAAAATATGCAGGTGTCTCTATGCATAGATTTTGCTCCTGAAATGGGAGAATGTTTATTTCAACTCAAGTATTAAACTACAGATTTATCATCCTCAGATTTGAGAACTAAAGACTGAGATGGCTCGGTACAACAGTAGAGAAATAAGTGGAATAGAGGTGACCTAAGGAATATAGAAATAGAAATATTTTTGAAAGTATTACATATGAGAAAGATTTCTAAACTGGTAATATGAGAGAAGCTTCTGGAGTTCTGGTTGCCACTATAATCAGAAATGATCAGGATGTGCTACTATTTCAAGAAAGTGTAAGAATAAAGTCTTGTCCAATAATTTATTTGCCCTCCGAGTCCCCTCAAATGGAAGACCTTTTAAAAACCTGAAACTACTGAATTTAGAGATTCTTAGAAGTCATTTATTTTACCCCAGTGTTCATGCAGACAGTACATGTCACCTCATTGCTAGATAATGTCCAGTATTCTGGGCCTCAGAAGCAGGGGTTTCTGCAGCAAAATACCTACACACAACAACCCTCCCTGTCAGGGCTCCTTTTCTGCACTCAGGCCTCATTGCTCAAACTCCCCTGGATTTGGACACCATTGCTCTACCCATAAAACCTTTCATATACTTGAAGATTGTTAAATTATCTCTGACTTCTCATTTAGAAGAGAAATAATTCTTGTTCTTTTAGCTTTCCCTCAAAGGTATTAGCCTTCACAGCTTTTATCACTTTCATTGCTCTCCTTTGGAACTTGTCCAAGTGTTTCACAGACCTCTAAAGTTTTGGAACTTAGGACTGGAAACCAAGTTCTGACAGGCGAGAGGATGACCTCAAATGTAACATAACATGCATTTTATACATTCTTGGAGCATCGTGTTTGTTCTTGTAAACTACAGGTGATGCAAAGCAAATAAACTGTTATTCCATATGACCCTTTGTTCATCTCTAATTTTTCTAAAATGCAGCAGACATTTCCTGTCTCAGACTTATGTGTCATGTTTACTTTTCTCTCCAAAAAGGTGAGAGTAGACAACAAAACATCTACAGACATGAAGAAAGAGGCAGATACAGTCTATTCATAGATACATGGTAAAGATAGTAAGCAAATATGAAATCAGCCAGCTAAAGCCTGCTTGTTGTAGAGAACAAAAGAAAGGTGGAGCAAAACTATGACAGATCGAAGTAATTAATATTATTCTAAAAATGGTGCCATGACTCATTGTGTGCCATGAGACTCCGGCTTCAGAGAGAATAGTCCGCCTCAATGGGTGTGATTTGGCGCCATAAGTGTCCAACATGGAGAGCCGTGGTGAGTTCTGAATTGGGAAAGCAGACTCCATTCTGTCTGCCAGAAGTAAACTGTTCAAAGTATGGCTTGGGAAATGTAGGCTGGATCTAAATAAAAGTTAACTTATTTGTGCTAAAGGAAAAGAGTGATGTGCAATGTACTTGTTCGCTGAGTTCAGTGATTCTTGACTGTTCTAATCTGTGTCCTCCAGATTGTTGCACAGGCGAACTTCTCTCCACCTCTCCAGATATCTCTCAGCCCCCTCACTCACACTCCACTACTGCCAGCCATACCAAATCCCTCTGGATCCTTGGATGCCACATGCTTATTTCCTTCTGTTCCATCTGGAATACCAGTCTCTCTGTTTGGGCCATTCTTCCTTTTTCTTTTTCTTACAGTTTCCACTCAACTTCAATATTAAGTTAGTGTCAGTCCTCCTTGAACGCCTTCTCTGAACTCTGTAGACCAGTCCAAGGCCTTCTCCCATGTGCTCCCCCATCCAAAAACTTACCTTGGTTTATTGCAACAGCTTGTAGAACTGTCTTCCTCTTTAGGTTGTAAAAGATCTGTAAAGGCAGGATCACCTTTTCATTTTGTTTTTTGTAGAATGCCCAAGACTTAGCATAGTGCTTGGTACAAAGGAAAGTACAACACCTTTGTCAAATGAATAACTACTGACACCACCATTATCGCATTAAACTACAAATATAATTGAGTTATTCTTTTATCTTAAAAACTTTGATTGTTCTTTATTGACTACATGATCAAGCATAACATTTTAACAAAGTACTTTTGTCTTTCACGATATACCCACAACCTAACTTTTAAGATTTTCTCTCTGAATTTTGTACCCCAATTTTCTCTCTATATCATGATATACACTTCAGCTACATCAGACAACTTATTCTTACCTTATATGTTGAAACATATTCTCCTCAGCCTCACATCCTTTTGATCTAATATTTCACTCCAGCCTTTACTGCAGCAATCAGTTGTGCTAAGGTGTACCCTGACATCTTGCCTCCACTGTACAATATATTTTTTATATCCCACTGAGACACCATTAGGAACCTGCTCAGTCATTCCATGCATGCTCAGACCTTCAGGAACAAATGAGTTAATACACTCGAAAAAACCTTTAACCATGAAGCACAGCAGTGAATTGTCCCTTGTTCCATGTTCTTCACTGACCACAGTCTATTTGCTCTTCTGAGGGTAGCCAAGGAGCTTGTCCACAGTGGCAACTATCTCAGGAATGCATCTTGGAATTGGTGTTTCCTTTTTCTCACTTTTATATTCTTTTTCTTTTAAAGATGTGGGGTACAGCCGGGCACGGTGGCTCAAGCCTGTAATCACGGCACTTTGGGAGACTGAGGTGAGAGGATCGCCTGAGACCACAGGTTGGAGAACAGCCTGGGCAATTTGGCGAAACCTCACCTCTACAATAAATCAAAAAATTAGCCCAGCGTGGTAGCAGACACCTGTAGTTCCGGCTACTTGGAAAGCTGAGACAGAAGGATCACCTGAGCCCAGCAGGTTGAGGCTGGGGTGTCCATGAACGTGTCACTGCACTCCAGCCTGGATGATGGAGAGAGATTCCAACTCAAAAAAAAAAAAAAAAAAGATGTGGGGTAACCATTCAAGGTTAGGTACATAAGTGGTCATTGTATAGGTAAAGTTTGGGTACCCTTATTTTGTTATGTGCCCCCTCCTTTCTTCCCCTCCTGTTCTATGTGATCACTTTGCAAAAATAAAGTAGTTACAGCAAACCCTTAACTGGTTTGAGGATAACCTGAGGCTAAACTATCTTAATACATAAATGTGTCATGTGTTCTGTTACACTTATTGTTCCCTATGCCTGGGATTCTTATCCA
>CAUYQG010237846.1:0-100156 GCA_963574415.1 Tarsius wallacei | reverse complement strand
AACTAGGAAGCTGAAAGTTCTGTACAAAAGGAGAACCTATTTTATAAATACTGATGAAAGAAACTGTAGAGAATAAAAACAAATGGAAAAACATCCCATGCTCATGGGTTGGAAGAATCAATATGGCTGAAGTGATCATATTACCCAAGGTAATCTACAGATTCAGTGCTAACTCTATCAAACTACTAATGTCATTTTTCACAGAATTAGAAAAAAAAATCCAAAATTCATGTGGAGCCAAAAAAGAGACAGAATAGCCAAAGCAAACCTGAGCAAAAAGAACAAAGATGGTAGCATCACATGACCTGACTTCAAACTATACTACAAAGCTATAGCAACCAAAACAGTATGATACTGGCACAACAGCAGACACGTGAACCAGTGAAACAGAATAGAGAATCTAGAAATAAATTCAAATATCTATAACCCACTGATCTTTGACAAAACAGACAAGGACATACATTGGGGAAATGATGGCCTAGTTAACAAATGGTGCAGGGAAAATTGGATAGCTACATGCAGAAAAATGAAACTTGATCCCTATCTCTTACCATACACAAAAATTAACTCAAGGTGAATTAAATACTTAATGTCAGTCCTGAAACCATAAAAATCCTAGAAGATAACCCAGGAAAATATTCTTCTGGTCTTTGGCCTAGGCAAAAACTGCAAAAGCAAATAAATAAGTGGGACTTAATTAAACTTAAAACTTCTACACAGCAAAATAAATAATCAGTAAAGCAAACAGACAATTTGCAGAATAGGAGAAGATATTCATAAACTATACGTGTGACATAGGACTAATGTCCATAGAGGACAGATATTCACAAAGAACTCAAATAAATCAGCAATAATAAAGTAAATTGTCCCATTAAAAAGTGGGCAAATGACATGAACAGACATCTCTCAAAAGAAGATATACAAGTGGCCAACAAACATGTAAAAAAAAATGCTCAACATCACTATCAGGGAAATACAAATTAAAACCACAATGGGATACCAACTTGCACCAGTCAGAATGGCCATTATTAAAAATAAAAAAACAGTAGATGCTGGTTCAGATACAGTGAAAAGGGAATGCTTATGCACTGTTGGTAAGAGTATAAATTAGTACAACTTCTATGGCAATCAGTATGGAGATTTCTCAAAGAACTAAAAGTAGATCTACAATTTGATTCAGCAATCCCAATACTTGTTTTCAATCTACAGAGGCTATTATACAAAAAAGACACCTGTACTTGCATGTCCATTGCACCACAAAATTCACATTTGTAAAGATGTGAAATCAACCTAAATGCCCTCAACTGATTAGTGGATAATGAAAATGTGAAATATGTATGTCATGGTTACTATTCAGCAGTCAAAAATAATGAAAAAATTGTCTTTTGCAGCACTGTGGATGGAATTGGAAAGCAGTATTCTAAGTGAACAAATGCAAAAACAGAAAACCAAACACTGCATGTTGCCACTCATAACTGGGAGTTAAACTAAGGATTTGCAACAACATAGAAAATGCTATAATGGACGTTGGAGACTCAGAATGGGGAGGGTAGGAGTGGGTAGAGGGACCAAAAAATCACCTATCAGGTACAATGTGCACAGGAAGGAGTGGTGGGTACACTTAAAGCCCAGACTTCTTTGCCACTACACACCGCATCCACGTAACCAAAAACTATTTGTATCCCCTAAAGCAACTGAAATAAAGAGACAGAACAAAAATCAGTAAATTGCCTTTCTGTTTATGTACTGGCCTCTGTAAGCTTGGTTAGCAAGTCTCTCTGAAAAATCAACCATCAGCTTGGCGTGGTGGCTCACACCTGTAATCCCAGCACTCTGGGGGGCAGAGGTAAGAGGATTTTCTGAGCCCACGGGTTCGAGACCAGCCTGAGCAACATGGTGAGACTTCATCTCCACAATAAATCAACAAAAAATTAGCTTGTGGTGGCACAAGCCAGTAGTTCCAGCTACTTGGAAGGTTAAGGTGGAAGGATCGCCTGTGCCCAGCAGGTTGAAGCTGTGGTGGCCATGAGCAGGTTGCCACTGTACTCCAGCCTGGACGACAAAGTGAGACTCCCACTTGAAAAAAAGAAAAATCAACCATCCTCTAGATCAGAGCTCCTCAAACCCCAGGCCAGCGACTGGTACTGGTCCAAGGCCCATTAGGAACCTGGCCTCACAGCAGGAGGTGAGCAGCAGGCGAGTGAAAGAAGCTTCATTTGTATTTATATCCTCTCTTCATTGCTCGCATTACCGCCTAAGCTCATCTGTCAGATCAACAGTGGCACTAGATTCTCATAAGAGTGCAAATCCTTTTCTGAATTGCACATGCGAGGGACCTAGGTTGCGCCACTCCTTATGAGATTCTAATGCCAGACGATCTGAGGTGAAGTTGAGGCTGTGATGCTAGCGCCGGAGAGTGGCTGCAAATACAGATTAACATTAGCAGTGAGGTTTGACTGCACAGAGACCACAATAAATCAATTGCTTGCAGACTCATATCAAAACCCTACCAGTGAGTGGCAAGTGAATACTTCAATTGTACTGCTGTATCTGGTGGCAGGCTTTATGTCAGAACCTGACACTTATTTTAGTCCGTGCATGGTCTGTCCATTATTTTATTTACCACTTCCGTCTGTGCCTCTTTTTTTAATGGTGAGTTGTATAATTATTTCACTTTGTACTCCAATGTAGTAACAATAGAAATAAAATGCATAATAAATGTTATGCCACTTGAATCATCCCGCAACCATCCTCACTCCCACCACAGGTCTATGGAAAAATTGTCTTCCACAAAATGAGTCCCTGATGCCAAAAAGGTTGGGGACTGCAGCTCTGGATGATGACAGAATTACGACTGAGAATTTACAGAGCTGACAATCTATGAACGTCTGTGATCTTGGCCATGCCTCCCTAGGGTCCACACTCAGTCTCCAGTTGGCTTCCTCTACAGCTATTCTATCTTGCCTCATTCTTCGTACTGCTAGGTAGGGCACCAGATGTTATGTTTACTTTATTTTTACTTATTTGTATGTGATAGAATGATTCATTTTGGTAATTTTAACTTATTTTTTATAATGTAGGAGACTCTTAGAAGATGGCAAGGTGGTTTGCACCACTCCTCCCTTGCCCAAAATAGGATATCTGAACATTTGTTTCTTGCTGTTGTGGTTTTTTAGTTTTAGGTTTTGGTAATTTAGATTTGTATGACTTGGGGTTATTTATGACTTTGGTATTTCAGGGCCAAATACAAGAATTATCAGAAGATTTCACCATATAGGTTTTTAGTTTTTATTTTTTTAATTTGGAAGTTGAGGGAATGAAATTATACTGAGAACCAAAGAAGAGCAGAATGAGAGCTAGTGCTTTGAGTTAAAAAGGTAGAATGGGCATAGTCTGGTTGGGAGATAATACCTTCCTGATCCTGAGAAGAGAGTATGAATCCTGTGTTTTGGCCAGGCTTGGTGGCTCAGCCTGTAATCCCAGCACTTTGAGAGGCTGAGACAAGTGGATTACCTGAGTCCGTGGGTTCGAGACCAGCCCGGGCAACTGGGCAAGACCTCATCTCTACAATGACTAAAAAAAATTAGCTGGGCGTGTAGTATGTGCCTGTAGTTCCGGCTACTTGGAAGGCTGAGGCAGAAGGATGTCTGGAGCCCAGCAAGTTGACGCTGGGGTCACCGTGGCCATGAGCATGCCACTGCACTCCAGCCTGGGCAACAGAGTGAGACTCCAACTCAAAAAAAAAAAAAAAAAAAAATCCTGTGTTTCCCAAAATCACTACCTGTACTCAGAGTCCCCAGTGTGGACTCTGAACACTACAGCTTGGTAGCAGCATTAAAGATCAGAGTGGAGGACCACTGAAAGGGCCACCCTGAGCTCTAGGGGGAGGAGTGCCCATCAGATGGCAGAAGAGCAGACACAACAGCACCATTGGCAATGATAAGCACTGCAGACCCAGGACCAGGCTCCTCCCATCATCTGAAAGCAGGTTCATCAAGGATTCTTATGAGGACACAGAAAACTAATAATGACTGACATTAGATTTCATGTCTTCTCTGGACATGTTTAATTTGTCTAGAAAAATTTTCTTTTCTTACAGTGTTGCTCACATTTATTTTCACCATGTTGAAGATATGCATGTGAACAAGATCTGGAAAGGTGTGCTAACTTGACATGATTGTGAATAGTTTTCCCCTTGCCAAATCTGTTTTAAGTTTTTTGTACTTTTTAAATGCTGGTGATATATCTAGCAAGATTATATATGCATTCACCCTTTGATCTAGCAATTCCACTTCTAGAAATTATTCTTGGAGGCATAAAATTACAAACATAGGCACAAAACTATTTATTGTAACACTTTTTCTAAAGGCTAAAGAATGAAAATAGTAAATGTTCATCGGTAGGACTTCTTAGAATCACGATACAACCACTATGCAGCTCTAAATAGGAATGAGAAACATCTCTATATACATGATCTCCACAGTATACTGTTAGTTGAAAAGAGTAAACTAAGAAAACTGTTTCTGGTATGCTACCATTTATAAAAGAAAGGGTAGGGAAATATAGATATGAACACACACTTAAATTAAAAGAGAACAACAAAAAGATAAATCATAATTGTTTGATAGCTACATATAAAGTGAAAAAGGGAAAATGATAGAGAATATAGAGGTGAAATATACACTTCTCTCAATATAACTTTTTAAAGATTTTTTTTTTAGTCAGAGTCTTACTCTGTCACCCAGGCTAGAGTAGAGTGTCATAATCACAGCTCACCACAGCCTCGACCTCCTAGGCTCAGACAATCCTTCTACCTCAGTCTCCCAAGGAGCTGGGACTATAGGCATGTGCTACCAAGCCCAGCTAATTTTTTGATGTTTTGTAGAGACAAAGTCTCATTATGTTGCCTAGGTTGGTCTCCAACTCTTGGGTTCAAGCAATCCTCCCACCTTGGTCTCTCAAAGTGCTAGGATTACAGGTGTGAGCCATCACATCCAGCCTTTATTGAAGGATTGACTTTATCCTTGTAAATAGTTTATGTAATTTTAAATCCAAGGTAACTCAAAATTATAATTTTAAAAATGTTTAAATCTAAAACCAAAATGAAACAACACTGGGTATTTAGTTGATGTTCCAATCCCTGAAAAGAATTATTTCAAGTGGCTTTGAAACACAACAATTTGTATGCCATTAGTGGAGTATATCCTAAAAGCAAAAAGAACTGCAAAAAAAGAAAACATAAGTATTCAATAATCACACAGCTAGCAATAATATTGGCATTGTTATTCTGAAACTATTAAATATATTTTTGTCAGCAAGGGTCACTGCACGATGAATATTTGTATACCTAACCCTGAATTGTACCCCACAATTTAAAAAAATAAAATAAAATAAAATATAAAATGTACATATTTTTGTTAGATAAGACAAATAAGAAATGATGTTAAAGTCATCAGAAACCCAAACTTTCAGCATACGTGAGAAGAGGCACATTTATAATCAAATGTCAAGAAAAAGTCTATAATACTAAATGTGAATTCATACTATATTTTCTCTTTAAAAGAACGCATATTACCTAGTTCTCTACACAGAGGGAACTTAGGAACAAAAAACAGCTCAGTAGCAGGGCACACATTTGATACATAAATCTGCAAATGGAGGATTGGATTGACTAGTACATTTCTAAGGACCATAGGACTCAAATTATGTGTGAATGAGCTGCTTCCTGCTTATATGCCCTGATTGTCTCTTACAAAAATTAATGGTGTTTCAAACTTATACTTCACCCTACTATTTCCAGGAAAAGCAGCCAAATCCAGAGTAAATACGCATGGCCCTTGCCAGCTGAAAAAGGATTAAGAAGGGCAGAAAACACCTGGTACAAGTCCTTCATACACTTTTGCTCAGGTCTATTAAACAAGGCTCAAGTAACACTTGCGGTTGGAATAATTCAATAATTCTCTGTGATCACTTAGCTAAAGAAGGATATGACCAGGGACTTCATCAAGGAAGGCAATGGATTCATGTTCTCAGCCCATTTTGTTATAGAGTCCTCACTACTGTCATGACACTGCCTACCACCAACTCAGAGTCATACATCTCTCTACAGAACACGAAGTTGTCCTTGGTGTGGGTGGCAGTCATTGAGAACTACTGACTACTCCCCTGCTAGAGAGGAATACGGCACAGGAAATAGCACGAACAAAACTGACCAAGGGTTGTCAAGCACTTTGTAACTTTTAAAGTATTCCCTTTTGAGAATTTGGTTCAAGACGGTGGAAAGAGGAAAGGACAAACTCCAAAGCAGCCACAGGAAGGAGCCATGACCAGGGCCTGCCCTGATGCTCACAGAAGGCTTGGCTCTATATACCAACATATGTATACACCATAGAAGCACTCTGCACCAGGAATTATAATTCTACGCATGTGTTTTCTACATTGCTGCATAAGCAAATTGAATCGCTTATGTTCCTATACTTGCAACAAAGTATCACAACCAATAAAATATTGGGAAAGCTCTATTCCCTTACCCTAACTACTTTTCTCACAAAGGAAGCAGTCCTGCTGGACTAAAGAGATTTAAATTCTCCATCATATTACATATTAGAAACTCTCTTACAGTATAAACTCTCTGAGGTAGGTAGGTAGGGCAAGAACTATTATCTCTATTTTATTGATGATAAGGTATGACTCAGAAAAAAAAATAAAGTATTTAACCTATACTCTCTGCATTACACACTAGCTATCTCTCTATACATGTTGCTAGTATGAGGGAAGTTTTACCTCACAAAGTTACACTGAGTTAGGTAAAATTATCATAAATTTCCTGTGGAAAAATAATTGCATGCATACAGTCAAAGAAAATAAGTTTGGAAAATAGAATAATGAAGGGAAGAATACAGCTCTGTAATCAAATTAAAAATATTTGTATGTTAATAAATAAACATACTAGTGGAAATGAACAGATAATCTAGAAATAGATCCCAATTTATATGATAATTTAATATATGATAAAATTAGTAGTTCAATGGAGAAATCATGGATTTTTAAATAACTAGTGCCTTTACAATATGGAAGAGAAAAAAATTAAGCTCTCTAAGTACACATTCATACATGTAAATATCCAAGCCCAGAAGGTTAAATATCTAAATGTAAATATATGTTGAGTATATAAATTAATAATAAATTGTTTGAAACAAAAATATTAGGATGACTACATATACAATTTAGAGATAGAGAAGGCTTTCTCAATCAAAATTTAAATCTAAAAATTCTGAGGAAAGATGAACTTTTATGACAAAATATACTATATCATAAATGAATGATATGTTTAAAAAAATATATTTATAATGTTCACCAGGTAAAAGGTAGATATCTCAAATAAACAAAATATCCTACACATTGTTAAGAAAAAGACAACCCAAGAGAAAAATAGACAAGGATACAAATAGACAATTCACAGAAGAGCACCTTCAAATTGCCAAAAAACAAATAAGAAAATGCTAAAAGTCAAGTACATGCCAAAATAAACAAGCAGTAAGATATCATTTTATATTTACCAGATTAACAAAAATCAAAAACAGCTATAATATCCATTACTGGTAGGGATGTGGAGAAAAGAGTACTCTCTTACACTGATTTTTTTTTTTAAATGGTACTTGTTATTAAATACTTAGAAAGCAATCTGGGAACTCCCACTAAAATTTAAATATATGTTTCCTCTGACCCAACAAGTGCATTCTTGGGATTCTATCCCATAAAAATAAAACCACTGGTGTAATAGGACATATAAAGATGTAGCATTCATTCATTCAACAGCTACTTTATACCTGACACTCTTTTAGGAGCTAGAGAACAATGATAACAAAAAGGTTCTTGCTGTGTAAGTCTTGGTGGGGAGATAAACAATAAATAGTCATAGTGAATAAATAAACTCTGGTATAATAGAAACAAATAAGTATATTTTTAAAAGCAACCAAGAGTAGAGTAAAGTAGAATAAGGAGAATCAGGAGCGCTGAAGTGGGAGGGTAGGGGTATGAGTTGCAATTTCAAATAGGTGGAGATCTTAGTTTGGGATGCTAGAACAAATTACCATAAACTGGGTGGCTTAGAGAACAAATGTTCATTTCTCATCATTCTGGAGGCTGAGAAATCCAAGATCAAGGGGCTGATTGATTTGGCTCCTGGTGAAGGCCCACTTCCTGGTTTGCAGAAGCCTGTCCTATTGCACCTTCTCATGGCAGACAGAGAGAGGAATCAAGTTATCTCCTTTCTCTTCTTAGAAGGCCGCTAATCCAACCAGGAGGGCTTCACCCTCATGACCTAATTATTTCCCAAAGACCCCATCTCCAAATACCATCACTTTGGGAATTAGGGTTTCAACATATAAATTTTGGAGGAATATAAACATTCAGTCCATAGCAGGAGGCCTCACTGAGAAGATAGTTGAGCCAATGCTTGAAGGAGGTGAGGAATATCTGGACTTTCTAGGCAGAGGATCAACCAGTACAAGACAACAAGGTAATAGCCTTGTTGTTTAAAGAGAATCAGCGAGGTTGGTATAGTGTGAATGGAGCAGAGTGAACAAGAGGGAGAAGAGAATCAAATCAGAGAAGGAATGGATTTTTGAGTGGGGAAGGTAGTGGGCAGGGTTGATATGTAACATGTGGGACCTGGGAGGCATGCAAGAACTTTGCCTTTTACTTGAAGGTAACATGGATGGATCATCATCCTAAGTAAACTGACTCAGAAACAGAAAACCAAACACTGCATGTTCTCATCATATGTGGGAGCTAAGAGGTCACAAAGATGTAAATAATAGGAAGTGGGGACACTAAGTGAGGAGGAGGAGAGGGGCTAGGATTCAGAAACCACCTACAGGGCACAATGCTCACTACCTGGGGAATGGGCCACCTGAGATCCAATCCTCACCACTACCCAATATGTCCATATGGCAAATACATATGTATATGACCTGAATCTAAAATACATTTTTTTAAAAAAGTGGAGTCACTGCAAGGTTTTGAACAGAAGAATGACATGATCTAATTTGTGTTTTAAAGAATTACTCTGGCTGCTGTAGAAAATAAACTGTGTTATATCTGTATTATAAGATAAAGAGAAATAATTGAGTGCCACCAATAGGGAAATGGTTGGAGTTGTATCAGTTGGCTAAGAAAGATTTGAGTGAGGTATTGTTGAATAAAAAATGAAAAACAGCTGGGTGTGATGCCTCACACCTGTAATCCCAGTACTTTGGGAGGCCGAGGTGGGAGGACTACTTGAGCCTAGGAGTTTAAGATCAGTCTGGGCAACATAGCAAGAACTCGTCTGTACAAATAACAATAATAATAATAATAATAAATACAAAAATTACTAAGCCATTGTGGCATGTACCTATAGTATCAGCTACTCAGGAGGCTGAGGTGGGAAGATCACTCGAGCCCAGGAGTTTGAGGCTACAGTGAGCTATTATTGTACCACCGTACTGAGCTATTATAGCATCACTGGGCAACAGAGCGAGAGTCTGTCTCAAAAAAAAAAAGTCAAGATGGAAGAGAGTATACTATAATCTACTTTAATGAGGCAAAGAGAGGCATAAAGGAGAGGGGGAAACTTAACAAACAAAAACAGACTGTGTCTTTTAAAAATGCAGGCATGATATAATCACACTTATATCTTTATATCAAATTATATGCATGTGTAAGTCTTTGTGTGTGTGCCCACACACAGCCTCCAGGAAGTGGGACCCCAAATCTTCTGAATTACAGGAGAAACCAGGGAGTAGTGAAAAAGATCTGATCTTGTTAACAAATCATGTTCAACAATTTTAGAGGCACTGAAGTGCCCTTGGCTGTAGGGAGAAACGGATGGTGTGTATAAATACACACACATACACACACACACCCCCTATGATTGTTCAATTATCATTTGTCTTCTTGACTAATATTATTCACATAATTATATTCACATGAAATCAATGACTTTTAAATACCTCTGTTTTAACTTGCAAATCCTCCACGAAACCTTATTTCCAATGGTCTTTATTTCAAATTGGGAAGAAATTATGGTATAGACCAGACCCAAATGTAGCACTTCTCCCTTCTTTGAGACCTTATGAATAACTAGTGGGATTCTAAGCAAAGCTTCTAGACAATCCACTGATAAGGGCAGCAGTTCATTTTATTGGTTGTAAATTACCAACATTAAATTACCAACATGAAACCAAGCCAATATTTTTATCTCTCCTCATTCTTCTCCTCTCTCCCAGGGATAAAAATGGAAAGAAAAGTTTATTTAAAGTGATAGCAGGGCAATTAATTGCAGTGCTTATCAGTGGATACTGTTTCACTTAGGCCAGGAAAATAATTCCACTAGTCCTAAAGTTCCTTTCTCTGTGTTGAGTACCTTTATTAGTAGAGATGTCAACTAAAGATTCAAATGAAGATTGATGAGTTCAGCAAATGGATTAGTCTTCTGTCTTCTTCCATATTGATGTTGAATGAGTGAGGTAAGACTTCCTGATCATGAGTGGATGATGATATGTTGAAATTCCACAAACCAGGTTTAATTTCATATCCCACATTTCACTAAAGTCTTGGTAATATTACTAACAGTCCAGGTACAGTGGCTCAGCCAGTAATCCCAGCACTTTGAGAGGCTGAGGCGAGAGGATTGCCTGAGTCGGAGGGTTCGAGACTAGCCTGGGCAACTTGGTGAGACTTCGTCTCTACAATAAATCACAAAAACCAGCCAGGTGTGGTGGTGTGCATCTGTAGTTCCAGCTACGTGGAAGGCTGAGATGGAAGGATCGACTAAGTCCAGCAGGTCAAGGCTGCGGTGGCCGTGGGCGTGCCACTGCACTCCATCCTGGGTTACAAAGCTTGAGACTCCAACTAAAAAAAAAAAAAAAAAAATTACTAACAGTGTCACGGTAACACTGATCAGTTCACAAACACTTTTATGTACATCATCTCATTTCATTTTGAACAGAAGTCTGAGATACAAACAGGGAAGGTATTATTATTTCCAACTATCAGATGAGAAAAACAAGGCTCAGAGGATTAGAGTAACTCGTCTCAGGTTATAGAGTTTGCAAGCAGCCAAAGTGAGACCAGAAGCTAAAAATAATGACTTCCTTTTGAATGAGATAGCCATGATGTCATACTGATTCCTGGTTTGGCAACTCAGGGATGTGGTTGTATAGGTCTTGTTTTCATTTTTTTCCCCCCAAAGACAGCTGGAATAGGGAAGATTTGGGAAGTGAAGAGCCAACTGTGTAAATAATGCCCAAGAACAGGATTTTGACTATCAGGGCTATGACGAAGCTACCGGAAAGCTGAATTCAAAGCCAAAGGTATGGATATCACACCAGAAGATCAAGAAGACTGCCTTTGCCAGCTTGTGATTTATAACCTGAGAAAGAGTTCCTTAAATTGAAATATGAAAGCAAGAAAGAAGAATGTCTAGAGAAAATGTTAAGTCATTGAGAATGGGTTGAACTACAGTGTACATGACCTCAGAAGTCTATATATTTATGCCTAAAAGTAGGAATGATCATAGTAACCATGAAATTTTAGTCCAAGGAGGGAACTACAGTCTCACAATCATCGAGAGATTTGGTGGGTTGAGGATCTCACCAAAAACATGACCCAAAGGAAAGTAGAATCATTACAAAGAAATATTTAGTAGAGGAGAAAGAGGAGTCATGTGAAATGTTAAAAGGATATAGTCTTAGCTGGTAATCCATAGACTGAGATAGTCTCATAAGAAGGAGCATTTGGGTGAAGCAAAGGGAAAGATACACAGGAATTCTATCTGTAAGAGTATGCCTCTTATCCAAAAGGCTACAGCGAGCATTATTGAGAGGCACAAATCTCAAAACTAAATAACAGATCATAAAAGTTTCATTAAATAAGCAGACCTCTAGACACAAGAAATTACAGATATTTTGGAGGGAAAGCAGATGTTGACAAAACTATAAAAGGGAAAATAACAAAGGTTGGACAACAAAATTCTAAAATAAATTATTTCTGGTTTCTCCCATGATACATACACAAAATAATCTGTGAATAAGAAATTGGACATAGGCAATGTTAAAGTTTCCAGAGAGAGGTATAAGCCAGATTCCAGAGACAATAAACCATTGTTATGCATTAACATTCTAGACTGGGGTATTCAGTAGGTAGTTTTCCATTTAAAATGGAAAGCAATGATTCTGAGAAGCCACCATGTGGTCTTAAGAGCAAGCCATGACAAAGTTACCTCATTTCTCCTGACATGGTGACAAGATTGAAGAGTAGAGGGATGCAGATAACTTGCCATTAGCAAAATTTCTGACATTCTTTCATGTTATTGAACAAAGTAGTTACATGGGCTGGATATTGTTATAAAGAGTTTAACTTATAGCCTTTCGGACTTGCTAAAAGAGTATCAATGTGTCCATGTCAGCTTTGCAATAAAGGAAAGTTTTCTAGTTGGTGCTTCTGGTCTTGGTCCTGGGCCTGGTCTCAATAAAACTTTATTAAAAATTTGAGTAAAAAGACAGAAACAGTGCTGTCCTATAACTGACTTGTGAGAGCTGTCACATCTTCAAAAAATTTGCAAGTCGGTTAAAGTAGCCATGAAACAAAGGGTGAGGTCACATTTGGAGGCACTGTTAGGTAAACAATGTAAGAAGCCCTTGTAGTTTCTTCCTGCCCACCTTCCTGCTTGAGGCACTTTTATTTCAATTGCTATGAGGTCACATAGTGGAAAGATATATTCCCAGAGGGTGATGCAGCATGATACTATCCTTAACAGGCAAATCCAAGGCCTACTCAGTCCCAGGTTAACACTGTGTCATTAGTTTATAATTAGTCATGATGGCAGTACTTTGATTACAGAAATTAGCAAGCACAACAAATCAGGGTCTTTCTTTTCCTCTCCCAAAAAGAGATTATTATTAAACATTTACTACTACACCAGTGCATAGAAAACAGGTATATTAGGACACATTTTACTAAAACTAAAATTGGTTTACGAAACAATAATAATTTTTTAAAAGTCCCAGTAATGTGTTGCTTCAGGTAACATATTAAACTTTTTGGAAGCCATAATTTGAATATATCACTAAAACAAACATCCATAGTCACATTAGTGAAAATTAAAACTGTCCTGATTTTCTTTGTTTATGGTTAGAATGCTAATTCTAACCATAAACAAAATTCAAGCTTTCCAAGTTCAGTATGATTTTATAATTCCTAGTCAGTCAGCTACAAACAGGTAAGCTTATGTAGCACCACAGCCCTAAAGGAAAAAATTCAAGGAAATGGTCTTGATAGGGAACAATGTACTTTCTCATTTATGTTTTATAAGTTGTGCTGTAACTGCTGTGAGCTGAGTTTCTTACCACTCTCAGTTGGAAGTCTTCCAGAAAAAAACAAACAGCCCTATTAAAACGTGGGCAAAGATATGAATAGACACTTCTCAAAAGAAGACATACGAGCAGCCAACAGATACATGAAAACATGTTCAGCCTCACTAATCATCAAAGAAATGCAGATCAAAACCACACTGAGATACCATCTAACTCCTGTCAGGATAGACATCATTAATAACTCAGAAATCAACAGATGCTGGTGAGGATGTGGAGAAAAGGGAACGCTTCTATACTATTGGTGGGAGTGTAAAATAATACAACCTCTGTAGAAAACAGTGTGCCAATTCCTAAAAGATCTAAAAATAGACCTTCCATACCACCCAGCAACCCCCCTTCTGGAAATATACCTGGAGAAACTCAAATCATTCAATGAAAAAGATACCCGTACACATGTTTATCACAGCATTATTCACAATAGGAAAAACATGGGACCAACTGTGCTGCCCATCAAAAGTACACTGGATAAAAAAAAGTGGTACATATATATGATAGAGTGTTAAACAACCATAAAGAAGGGCAAAATTATGGACTTCACGGAAACTTGGATGGATTTAGACTCTATAATACTCAGTGATCTATCACAGAAAGAAATAACTGATTACCACATGCTCTCACTCAAAAGCAGACCCTGAACATTAATCATAATATTATAAGAAAGGGATTGGCAGTAGTGGGACACTGCTGGGGAGGGAGGGGCATACAACATCCATAAGGGTAACTGATCTCAAACCAGTCAAAGTGAGAACCCAAGGGAGGCCCAAACTTTACCTGTACAGAGACCATTTATCTACCTAATCCTGAGTTGTACCCTACCCTACCTCTTTAAAGAATAAAAATAAAAATAAAAATAATAAATTAAAGTAAATTTTAAAAACAAACAAAACTTTAAAATTTTTCTAATTTGATCTAATTTTAGTTTTGACAGTTCGAGTGTCAGAAGTGGGATTCAAGTGAGGTACCCCTGCTCCCATCTCTAAAAAAAAAAAATTAGCCACACATGGTGATGCATGCTTGTAGTCCTACCTACTTGGGAGGCTGAGTCTAAAGGATCACTAGAGCCCAGGAGTTCAAGGTTAGTGAGGTCTGATTGCGTCACTGTACTTTAGCCTGAGCAACAGAGAAGTGGGATCCAAAGAAATCCCTCCCTGACAAGTTCCAAAGCCAGTGAGTAACCAGATACCAGTATCCAAAGAGCCCACTGCAAGTACTGCTTTCTTGCTGACCATGGAGTTCTAGAGTAAGTGTCTCTCAGATCAAGCTCTTCTCTCTTTGCATTTGAGCTCTTCACTTGTCATACAGAAAGAGGATATTCTGTTGTTTTCTGTTTGTCTGAGCTTGGGTAAGTAACCTGCTTCATTTCAACAAGGGAGGAAGACCTCCTTACCTCCCAGAACAGTCGTTTCTTGGGCTGGATTCCCCACAGTTTATTTGGCACCTTAGGGAAACCAGAGGCCAGGATAGGTTCTTCCAAGTTCAAAACACTTGAAAATCAATCTTTCATCTGGAACTCTGACTTCTTACATTTACATTTTTAAAAAGGATAAACTGGGATCTTGTACCTTTTTGAAAAAATGGGTGACTTTTACTACCGATAATTTGAAGTGGCCACTCTGAGGAACCTTTATTTTTCTTCTTTTTTTTGAGTTGGAGTATCACTCTGTTGCCCAGACTGGAGTGCAGCAGATGCTCACAGCCACTACAGCCTTGACCTACTCGGCTCGGGTGATCCTCCTGCCTCATCTTATTGTAGAGATGTAGTCTTGCCATATTGCCCAGGCTGGTATTGAACCCATGGTCTCAGGCAATCCTCTCCCCTTCACCTCCCAAAATGCTGGGATTACAGGTGTGAACCACCATGCCCGGCAGGAGTAAGCCCTTTTATACCTTCAGATTTTAAGGAGTACTGATACAATTTAGGAAGTGATTTTGAAGGATCACTCTGAATTTTAATAGGTTCAGCCTTTTTAATTGTTTCGACATCTGTAGGAGAGGAGGCCCATAGAATATCAGGGATTTCAGCAAAATCCATAATATCTACATTTTCATGGAGATTAATAACCTCCTCAGGACAATTAATTTGGGCTTGGATAACATATAATCCTTCAATGTCTAATGAATCTGGAATTTCTATGACTATTTCTTCTGAATAAAATTTTATTTGACCTCCTAATATAATTTTATTTGACTTAGCAGGTCTCTAGCTAGGAAATTCACAAGGACAGTATCACATAATACAAACGCATGACTTTCAGAAATAAGACCAGTTATGAGTTCTGACAAAGGAACTATTTGAATTTGATTGGAAACTCCCACCACCATGATATTTCTATCATTTCAAGGACATTCTTGATATAGTAGAGTTTAAAGAGAGTTGTCTAGTATCTACCAACACAGTACAAATTTCTTCATTCGTTTTAAATTAGTATCTTCTTGTTGATTTAAAGGAATTAATAGCCTACTGGGAGATTCTTTGGAGCTCTGTCTACATTGACAATTATCATAGTATGTGCGAGGCTGAGCATCTCCATTTTGATGGTCCATACTGCTATTTAAATGAGGGACAATCCTTTTCCCAATTTTTCTTCTGTTTGCAATAATGACAAATGTCTTTATCAAAAGAGTTATAGAAGAAAGGTCTTTTAAAGTTAGGGCAGGGTTCCTGCAATTGCTGTAATTGCAAGGACATTAATTTGTATGCCCAGTGGTTTCTTTTCTGTTTTAAGGTTTTCTAAAGATATTCTTCTAAAGGTTTCAACTTCATCAAGGGAGTCACTTCTCATTCTAGTTTATGATTCTCTAATAAATCACTTATCTCCATATGCAGTCTATTAACAAAATGAAATTACAAGGCCACTTCATCATCTCAGCCATTAAGGCCAGAATGCTATCTAAATATTTCTTCTAAGTAGATATAATAGTTCACAGCAGATTCACCTTGTTTGTTTGTTTGCAAGATTGAATTATTGTCCAATCTATTCTTGTAGGAAAAACTTCAGTATAGCCTCAAGAAGTATTTGTCCTATTTTTCTAGCACTTTTTATTCCATTTTTAGAGAGATGCCTGGTAAGATCTTCAAAATCTTTAGTGGAATACTTCCAACCTATTTTTGAAGTCATTATGGAGCTCATCCAGGACTGACTATCATATAGACAAATTGATATAAGTCAAGGAGTCCTGGATTATAAACACTGAGAATAATTTTACATCTTTCTGTTGGGTCTTTTTTAGGGTCTGGAAAATACAGTGACTCAAAGTTTGACTTGAGATCAAGGCTTAAATTCTTCTGAGGCTGGTACCTGAAGTTCATTAGAAGATCTTTTTCTAAAGGGCAAATGATGCTGACAGGGTTCTGGAGGAAAGGGAAAAGACACAAAAGGGTAATGTATTCAGAATAATCAGGCAATAGAAGGTAGATAGAGCAAAGGGACGAACAAGTGGTTTCCTCACGTTAATTGAATCAGTCAGAATTTTAGTCTTTAATTTTTCATTAGTGCACTGTAAATATTTTTTAGAGAGATTACTCTGGAGTCATTCTGTCTTTTGGAAGTTTTATATAATCAAAGAATGCATTCCATCATTTTTGAGAGGTTTTATATCCTCTTTTCTCAAGAGTACCTCTAAGATGAACTATTTTTTATCAAGTTAATGGTTCCAAACCGGGTGTGGTGGCACACGCCTGTAATCCCAGCACTTTGGGAGGCAGAAGCAAGAGGATTGTCTGAGCTCAGGGGTTTGAGACCAGTCTGGGCAACTTGACAAGACCTCATGTCTACAATAAATTTTAAAAAAATTAGCTGGGTGTGGTGTCACATGCCTGTAGTTCCAGTTACTCCAAAGGTTGAAGCAGAAGGATCATCTGAATGTAGAAGCTGGAGGCTGTAGTGGCTGTGAACATGCCACTGCACTCCAGCCTGGGCAACAGAGTGAAACTCCAACTCCAAAAAAAAAAAAAAAAGCACTTACTCACTTACTCCTATAATAGAAGATTTAATGAACCAGAGGCTCATTATTCATTGTACCTGTCCTTATAATACTCCTATTTGTGAGAAAAACCCATGGCAGGAATGGAGAGTTATATAAGATCTTACAGCTAGAAATAATATTGTTATTTAAAGATTTCTTTTAGTATCTAATACAAACACCCTATTGAAAAATATACCAACTGAATCCAAACAGTTTACAGTAGTGGATTTATGCTCTGCTTTCTTTAGCATTCTTGTAGACAAAGGGAGCCAATAGTTATTTACCTTTACTTGGAAAAATCAGCAATATACTTGGACAGTAATGTCTCAGAGATTTCCTGAGGTTCCTTTATACTTTTCACAAGTTTTACATCAGGATTTTAAAATCTTACAATTTCCCAGAAATTCTACCATGATTCAATATGTAGATGATTTTGTTTTTTTGCGTTTTATCCAAAGAAGACACCGGAATTGATTTGATATATCACTGCAACAATTGGCTTGCAAGGGCCATAAAAATTCCTGAGATAAACTTCAATTCTCATAAGATTTAATGCACTACCTCTTGTGTGAATTAAAATTTATCTACGAAAGGAATTTTCATGTGTCTCGAAAGAATGAATACTATCCTAAATTATCCTGAACCAGTGACTAAAAGATAATTCAGAGAATTCCTTGGACTTGCAGAATATTGCAGGTCCTAGGTGATTAATGTTTATGACATTCTGCTTCTATCTCCTTCAAACCTACATACTCTTCTCTGTCACTCTCTAAACTTTGCTACCTCTTACATTTGTCTAATGAAGGAGAGGCTCACAATTGTGTCAAACTGGTTTCCCAGAATGTGACTCTTACCCCAGATACACAAGAAACTCCAGTGACTAATCAGAATTGGTATTCCATGTTGATGGCTCCTATACTAAAAATTCTAAAGAGAAATACTAAGTTGAGTATGCTTGGTATTTCAAGCAAAGCTGAAAACAATTCCTTATAAAATTGTTACTGGATGAATTATTCACAATACTAGAAAGAAGCATTACTTCTAGAATTACTAGAAAGAAGAGTACTTCCTCAGTCTAAGTCAGCCCAACCTGCGAAATTACTTGCCCTCACTTGAGTCTGTGAATTAGCCAAAGATTAAACTGTAAAAGTTTATACTCATAGTAAGTATGATTTTGGAGTCAACCATGATTTTTGGTATATTATTAAAACAAAGGGCATTTAAGGTATCAAATGGCATTTGAACGTCCAGTTGCTGATCTTTCTGCATTATTGCTGTTTTCATAAGAGTCAATCATAAAATTAGAAGCTCATCCAGAAATCTGATCCTGAATATCAAGAAAATTCAATAGCCAGGGACTGAAAGTAGGAAAGTGCTTGCCAAAAAATAGAAAAATAAAAATAAATCATAACACAATTGCCAGGAGAAAAGGGAATGAATGAAGACAACATAGGTCCACTAAGTGCATTTACTTGATCTGTGAAAAAGACTACGGAATTTTAATTCACTTTTAAAAAGTGTAATCTTAGGAACATTGAATGAATGAGCATAGAGTATCAAAACAAGAAAGGTAATAGCTATGTAATGATTGTTTAACCACTCTTGGAGTATTGCATTCAATTCTTGGCACTCTACAAGCAACATTAACTGAAAAAGAGAAGGCAGATGAGGTTGTCCTAAAACCACATATGTAGAAACTTTTTAAAGGAATGGTTGAAGAAACTAAGGAATGTTTGTCCTGGAGGAAAAAAGAATTATGGAACACAGGATCTCTGTCTTCAAATATTAAAGTCCTCACTTCTAACAGGGTGCAATTCTGTGTAACTCTAGAGGTTATAGTCACAAGATTGGGAGATTTAGGCTCAAGAGAAAAAACTACTCTGTAATGACTAGGGCCGCCCAATAATAGGATGAATTGCTCCCTATCACCAGAAATATTCAAGCAAGTTTTGCATGATCCAACTTTTGGAAGACGATTGAAAAGTCTGCTTGGGATACTGCATAGCAGAATAGCACTTTACATGGAAATTAGGCTCTAAAATCAGTAAAACAAAAATCCCATAGAGCCAAAATTGCCTTGACTATTGCCTATAAACTATAGTATATAAATCATGGTATTTGAGCATGTGATATATATGTATAAATGTATAATACATTTACTAATGCACAACATAATAAAAATACAATTTTTAAAACACTGGTGTCACAAAACCCTGTAAGAGGTTTTGTGGATATGTGGGGGACCCAATAAAGCAACCACTGATTCAAGTCTCCTACTTTGCATTTACTTTGGGACACGTGCCAGTGGGGTATAATAGTAAGTACATTGTTGACAGCACCTTACTCTTTCCTCTCACTATTCAATAAGCACATTTGGTTGAGTCATTCTATTGTATAATAAATAATTGGACTAGCTTTGTCCATGGTTCCTGGGAGGAAGACTCTAAATCCTTGGAATTTCCCAATGAATAGGAGTGTCTTTGTTATTCATGAGCCTATTGGATCATACCTGAATTTATGGAAGACATGTGTTGACTCAGGATCGGGGCTGGTGATCAGAAAGACCAACTACACAATGAAAGAATTGGAACACTGAGCCAGTCTGACCTCTAGGGAAGGTAGAGGGGCCCAAGATTGTGTCAGTCCATGGCCAGTGCTTCAATCAATCATGCCTACATAATGAAAACCCAGTAAGAACTCTGGACATTGAGCTGAGTGGAGCTTCCTGGGTGGTGAGTCCATCAATGTGCCAGAGGGTGATGCATCCTAGTTCTATAGATGAGGGCATGGAAGTTCTACATTCAGGACCCTACCAGACCTTGTTCTGTGCCTCTCTTAATTGGGCTGGTTCTGATTTGTATCCTTTACAAGACTGTAATTATAAGTATAGTCCTTCCCTGAGTTTTATGAGCTGTTCTAGGAATTATCAATTCTGAAGTTATGCTGGAACTCTCTGAATTTGTAGCTAGTGGTCAGAAAGGTGGGCAGCTTGGAGACCCCCAGTGTATGGCTGGTAACTGAAGTCAAGGCAGTCTTCTTGGTGATGATGCCCTTAAATCTGTGGAGTCTGACAAAACTCTGGGTGATGAGCATCAAAGTTGTTTGGCAGTGTATCAGTTGGTGTCAGAGCACAACCTAACAAAGAAATATGGGATGTCATTGCACAGTCCCTCCAAAGAGCCTTGTCACTCCAAAAATTCTATTTTTGTAAAGTAAAGAACCAAACGAAATTAGCACTTTTATTGCTACCCATAGAAAAGTCATTAGGCAATTGTTTCATTCATTATCTTACATTATAAAATTTGTATTCAAAAGATGCAAGAAAACTGGAACATTGGCATCTTTAGCTCATGCAATTTCATGTTACCAGTCATAAAACTGCTAAGGTCCAGTGATGGAATAGCTTGTCCACAGTGAGGCAAGGCCCATTAGGAAGAGAAAGCAGAGCTCCTTTTTCTAAACCAGAATATGACCTGGGAGACATAAATACCACAATAGCAAGATGAACATGTCCACGGCCTGATGGCTTAAATTTGCCAAGATGTTTCTTTTCCTTTCCTTTCGGAGAAATGTGGATAAAAAATATCCACTACCAATTTCACAGAAATGTGGGAGGAAGGGAAATCCACTTGCAAAGTCTTTCTGGGCCACAAGGACAATGTATTATTTCCCCAGTCCCTTCAGTCAGAGCCCAACAGTGGTAGTATTCAACCCAAACACAACATCCATTCAAAAGCCATATGATACCCCCAGAGATGTTGCCTTGTTCCCTTGGTACAGAAAGGCAGAGGATGAATTCCCCGAGAGCAGAATTAGGAACAAAGGTGAAAGTTATAGGGGGACCTTCTCAGCTGACTGTAAGGAAGGACTTTGAGTGAGTGAACTGGGTTCCTCAGGAGAGAGAGAACAAACACCCTGCCACCAGCAGGGTATAAGCTGAGAGCCACTACCAAAACCCCGGAGACAAGTTGATAAGGAGACATCCACACAGGCAAGGAGAAAGGACACCAGATGACATCTAGGTCTCTGCAGTTCTGACAGTCTCGTTCTAACCTGACTGTTCAAAGAAAAACCAGGGAAAATAATCTCACATAAAAAACCTTCTCAGCTGTGTTCTTACCACAAATATTTCTCAACAAAAAATCCCACTAGAGTACCTAGTGGCATGATGTTATTTAGGGCAGTTAAGGGAGATTTTAGAATTACTGCAATGCCATTTAAATTCATTATCTAATGCTAATTAAAATGATCTGTTTCACTGTCACTAAGGAAAATCTTGTTAGGGAAACTGATGAGGTGCAGCGAGTTCTCTGTTACTGAGCTGGGAGCAGATGCGTGCTTGCAGCACCATACATCCTGCGCCATTGACAATTAAGGGTAAGGAAGAATTAACCCTGCACTGCACCCAGCCTCAGGCAGGTTTCAAAGGCCAGCCAGGCATCTGAACAGCATTTAACTAGACAGCAGACCTGCCTCTGTGACCCTCTCTGCCTGTCACCTCAGGGCAGTCACCTCACCTCTCTGGATTGAGGTGCATCAGTGGTTTTCAGACTTGACGTACATTGGAGTCACCAAGGGAACTTTTAACAGTCCAGATTTCCCACTCAAGTTCAATTAAATGAGAATCCTTGGAAGCGGGACCCAGGCATGAGTATTTTAAAGCTCCTCAGGTGATTCCAATGTGCAGGTGAGGTTGATTACTACTGCATTCGATGGTCTCTAATGACCCCTCCAGTCCTCTGTCCCTGCGCCCCTCCCCATTTCCAGACTAATCCAGAGATGGAGAATTACTGGTTTACCTCACCCCTCTCTTGCAGACATTGGTTATAATGAATCTGACTCAACTGAATTCCAGTGAGTATCTGCTAGGTGGTAGCCACTGTTAAACCATGGTATGTGTCTTGATTATTTTTATATATCCCCAACACAGCCAGTTCTCAGTATTCATCTGATGAATAAACAGTGCCGAGTCTAACGATTCAATTTACAGCTCACCCAGTCTTTTTGCTTCATTGTCAATGGCATCTTAACTCTTTTGTTGCTCTTTATAACTTACCAGAACAAGAAAAGTGAGTTACAACATTTTAATAATGTACTAGATTCATTTTAAATAACAGAATAGCCCAAAATAGTAGTGGCAAAAGAGAAGTTTCTTTCTCTAACATATAAAACTTTAGTTTTCAAAATATGGTCCTTGGGCCAGCACCATTCATATGTCCTGGGAACTTGTTAGAAATGTAAACTCTTTGGCCTCAAATCAGACCTACTAAAATAAAAACTTTGGGGTGAGGCACAGAAATATGTTGTAACAAGTTCCCAAGGTGATTTAAGAACCACTGTCATAAAATAATTTGAAAGCGAGGCAGTCCAAGGCTAGTACAGCAATTCCATGAAGTTGTCAGGGACCCAGGCTCCTTTCGGCTCACTATTCCTCCACCGCTGGGTAGAAACCTTATCTACATGATATAGTTCCAGCTATCACATCCAAATTAAAAGGAATAGGATAGAGACAGGCACTCACTCTCCTTTCTTGTGACTTCCTGTCTGAGCATAACACTTCTTACGTCTCATTGGCAAAAAACAACAACAACAAAACCCCAAAATACTTTTCTGTAAAGAAAGCTGGCAAATGTTGTCTGTTAGCTGACACACGTCTATGCAGCTTAAAATTGAGGCTCTGCTTCTAAGGTAATGAGATAATGAGCTAGTTGTTTCTACCTTAACTAATCACTCAATAATGGTAATAAAGAGAACTAAAACTTATGAGTGCTTTCTATGTGTCCTGGCACTGTGTTAAGTTTTTCTTTTTTCAATTGGAGTTTCACTCTGTCGCCCAGGCTGGAGTGCAATGGCATGCTCACAGCCACCCCAGCGCTGACCTACTGGGCTCCGATGATCTTTCTGCCTCAGCCTTCCAAGTAGCCGGAACTACAGGCATGCGCTACCATGCCAGGCTAATTTTTTATTTATTGTAGAGACAAGATCTTGCCAATTTGCCTGGACTGGTCTTGACCCTGTGGTCTCAGGCAATCCACTCGTCTCGGCCTCTCAAAGTGCTGGGAATACAGGCTGAGTCACTGAGCCTGGCCTATGTTAAATTTATTATGTGATATTATTTTGTCTAACCTTCACAATTCTATGGGGAATTGTTATTCTCATTTTATAGATTTAAAAAACTTGAAGAGTTGGTGAATGTACCCAGTGTCACATAACTAGGAAGTGATGGAGCAGAATTTCAGTCTAGGCAGTTTATCTGCAGAGTATGCATTCTTAGCCTTGAAGATATGCTACTCTGATAAGCGCTGGTGGAGTAGATGAAAAATGATAAGTAATAACTGATATTTTATAACCACTCATTAGCAGGAATAACATAACATTGGTTTTGCCGTCACTTAATAAGGTTGAACTTACAAAGCCACTACCTCCCCCCAAAAATGGCTGATTTGTTCTAGACTGCATTTTCAGATTACTAGGACAGATTTGCAGTAGTGTCTGCACATGAAGAAGTATGGGCTACAGGCGTCTGAGACCAGCCTGGGCAATATAGCAAAATCCTTTTTTTTTTTAATCAATATTTTTTATTTTGATATTGTGGAGTACAGTTAAGGGTTATGTATACAAATATGTTTCGTTCAGGCACCCTTGTTGATAAGGGGTAAAATCCTGTTTCTAAAAAATAAAGTTGCGGCGCATGGCACTAATGCTGCCAGGGAAAACCCAGGGTTTGTGGAGCCTGAAGCTTGTACAATTTAGGATCCTCCCTTAAGGAAAAACAAAACAAAACAAAACAAAAAACGAAGCCAAGTACCTTGTGCTTGTAATCCCAGCACATTAGGAGGATTGCTTGAGCCCAGGAATTTAAGACCAGCCTTGGCAATATAGCAAGACTTTGTCACTACAAAAAATTTTGTTAAGAAGCTGGTGTGGGGTTGTGAGCCTGTGGTCCCAACTACTGAGGAGGCTGACACGGGAGAATCACTTGAGCTCAGGAGTTGAAGACTATAGTAAGCCATGATTGTGCTACTGCCGCCAACCGGGGTGACAGAATGAGACCCTGAGTAAAAAAAAAAAAAAAAAAAAAGAAGGGAAAAAGAAAGAAAAAAAACCCTGTTAAATTGTGAACACAAAAGGAGGTGGTGGGCTTTGGAATGCCTCACAAGTGAGGGGCCTTGATGCTTAAGCCTCATTGGCTTCATGGAAAATCTGCCTCCCACAGAATGCTCTCGCAGCGCTGCTTGCCGATGGCACCTGGGACCCAATGCAGATCACAGCAATCAGAAACTATTTCATCTAGAAAGAACACTGGAGATGCCGGGCTTGGTGGCTCAGCCTGTAATCCCAACGCTTTGGGAGGCCGAGGTGAGCGGATTGCCTGAGCCCGCGGGTTCGAGACTTGCCTGGGCAACTTGGCGAGACCTCATCTCTACAGTAAATCAAAAATTAGCCGGGCGTGGTAGCATGTGCCTGTAGTTTCAGCTACTTGGAAGGCTGAGGCAGAAGGATCATCGGAGCCCAGCAGGTCGAGACTGCGGTGGCCGGGAGCGGCCACTGCACTCTAGTCTGAGTGAGGGAGTGAGACTCCCACTCAGAAAAAAAAAACAAAACACTGGCGATGACATTGATCAGCGGTCTTCTAACTTTTGCTTTTAACAGCAGAACCAGTCACAAAAGGAAATTTTACTGCTCATCTGAACATGTTAAACAGATATAAGGGGGACTGCTCTTGTTGGAGTGGGGTGGTCTTGGAGAGCCCCATGTGCTTCCTCCCATTGCAGTCCCCAAGATATCTCAGGGAACGCTGGGGCCTGGAGAAGCCCATCTGAAAACCACATGATCTATCCTAAGGCCCCCTTCCTGCAGAGGAGAGAACAAAGACCCCAGAAGGCTTAACAGCTCAGTTGAGGGCACTACCTAGTTACTGGCAGGGTGGGAACTGCAACTGTTATCTACCCACAGATCTTTTCACTAGACTATAATAACCCTTTGATTCCTAGGCCAACTTCAAAAGCCTTTCATCAAGCTTTCTCTCACCTTATCCCAAATGCAGTATTTGTAGCACAAGAATCAAACCACAAGGTATTACCCATTTCTATGGGAAAAGTCAGAAAACCTCTCTCCCACTGCAGCCCTGATGGAGAAGGGGTGGGTGCACTCTCAGCTAAAGTCACTGGAGGCTATTCCCCTGAACAGCTGGTCCTCTTTTTCCTCTTGGTCCACCCTCATCACTGGTCAAGTCCCTGGCACACCCAAGGGAAGGTGAGGTGCAGAGAATAGAAAGAGGGGGCGGCATGTGTACCACTGAAGGGGAAAGAGCAGGAATCCCTGTGGTCACGGGGACATGAAATCTATTTGTAAGTTGCATATAGAAACTACCTTAATGTATGAAAATGGAAAGCAGATTTAAAGAAATATAACGTGTAGGCACATAGCTATTTTCGTTTCCATTTTTTGAATTTTTGTCGTTGATGCTATTTGCTGGCTGACTTAAATGTGGGCTGCAAACTTAATCCTCCCCACTTGCTGGAATGTCAAGTCTTTTTCTGACGATGCTTCTGGTCTCGTCAGAACTTTGCCTTAAGAAACTTCTCCAGAAACGCGTTTTAACTTGTGCTTATTTCCATGGAAAATGAAAAACTTTTTGCCTACCTTTTTAACGCCTTGCAATAAACTTACTGCTTTTTGTTTCACAGCTTTTCCTGATTCAAACAATTCTCAAGAAAGTTGTTTATGGGCAAGAATTGCCTGACTTAGGACTTCTAATTAGAAAGGAGAAATTCTGTTGGGCGTGGTGGCTCAAGCCTGTAATCCCAGCACTTTGGGAGCCGAGGCGAAGGGACTGCCTGAGCCCAGGTGTTAGAGACCAGCCTGAGCAACTTGTTGAGACCTCATCTCTACAATAAATCAAAAAATCAGTCAGGCATTGTGGCTTGCACCTGTGGTTTCAGCTACTTGGAAGGCTGAGGCGGAAGGATTTTAGCTTTCTTTAAAAAAACAAAACTAATCCTAAAACGCAATCTGAATTAACAGGATAGCTTTCCACAGAATAATCACATCACGACCGAAGTTAACAACAGAGGGTCACAGACAACAGTTTGCTTCTCCTATCTGGGAAATGGGCATCGACTGGCTGTTCATTTTTAGTGGTGAGTAAATCTCCCAGGTTTTGTTGTACTAGAAGTTTACAAAATAACATAAAATTACATCTAAAGTGCAATATAGAAACAATAAAAAATTAGTTTGCAATGCCAAAAGTATTATTTTTAGAATATTAAAAACATGATTCTCACACAAGTATATAGAATGCATCAAAGGTTTACATAACTCAACAATGAGAAAACAAGCAGGATGGTAAAACTAGTTCAAAGGAAGATACAGTAGACTGAAATCGTATATGTGTGTAATATATAAATATACATTTTTTTCAATGAAAGGACTAGTGGAATAGGACTGCAGTCAGACTAACACCAGGTAATACTCTAGAGGGCAATAAACCTGGATCTTTAGAGTTGTCTCTACTGTGGGACAGAAATTATTTGCAACTTATTGATATACTACACATCATCATCCTCCTTTCCAGAGTCTGGGCCTTAATGAACAGCACAGTATGTCAAGACAGATAGCTGTGTGGTCTTGCAGACACTGCTCTTGTATGTCTTTGAATGGGACAAATCTTTTTGCCTTATTTATAGGTTTTGGATAATTTTACTTAACAGTATAGGTTTTTGGTTTGTTTTTGTTTCCTTTTTAATTTGTAAACTACAACCCTGTGATGTGGGAACAAAACAAGGAATACCTGATCCACCTAGGGAACCATAAACACCTACAATGTTTTAGATGGCATCTTCATATATATATATGATATATATATATATATAATCTTATTTGATTCTGATCCCACCCCCCCTGAGATTTTTCAGGTATTATCCCTTTCACAAATAAGAAAAATGGAGGTTCCTAAAGATTGTAACTTGCCCACATTTCTGGTCAGAATCAGGGGCAAGCTGCAAATGCAGATCTTCTGAAAACAAACCCCAAGGGCTTTTCACTGTGGTGCTGCTTGCAACAGCCCTTGCATTGTGGAGAAACTTTGGTTTTAAAAAACCCTTTTAAATTGAAGGAACAGAGGCAGGTAGCTTTGTTTTATAGATGGGGAAACCGAGGCCCAAGATCACCAGCCTAGCAAGCGGGAAACCCAGATTGTGTGCCAGTTCCCCATATATGTCCAAGGTTATTTCTTCTACAAAACAATCACCTGGACTTGGCCCACATTGTCTCCTGGCGTTGACCCAAACTCCATCTCTGGGTGCCATAAACACTTTGCAACTTGAAGCCCCCACTTTGCATACCTACACTTATCTGGCCAGGGACATGAACTCAGTTCACCCCTTTCTCCAGCCCAAAAGAAACAAAACTCCCTGGCTAACCTGCCTAGCTCCGGGTCATCTACTGAAGCAGGTTAATGGACTTCATAGGAAGGTGTTAAAGACAGGCTAAAGGTGCTATTAATGCCAGGACTATTCACATTTAAAAGAGGCCCATTTTGGCCCAAGTGCTTTCACTTTTTGCGTTTTTATTTTTTGATTTATTGTAGAGATGAGGTCTCACCAAGTTGCCCAGGTGGGTCTCAAACCCGTGGGCTCAGGCAATTCACTCACCTTGGCCTCCCAAAGCAAGGGATTACAGGCTGAGCCACTGAGCCCGGCCTACTTTTTGCTTCTTAACCTGAGGCAGAAGTGATTGCAAAGGGCCTGAAAGCCCAATTATAGCCCAGGCACTAGTGCCAAGGGAATGAAGATTCACAGTTGGCCGCTTTTCAGATGTACGCAGCTGATGTTTAAAATTGTAAATAGTCTGGGTATGGTGGCTCACACCAGCACTTTGAGAGGCCTGGTCTTGAGTCCAGGAGTTCCAGGCTGTGGTGGGCCGAGATCATGCCACTGTACTACAGCCTGGGCTGGAGTGAAACCCTGTCTGAAAAAATAAAATAAAATAAAAATAAAATAAATAAAAGTAAATAATATATTTAAAAGTGGTAATGAACTTATGAGTTTCTATGTGATTTCTCAGCCAACAGACATTTAAAAGTATAATTGTGACTACATGTACAGGCAGGGGCTGCTGAAATGTAAGATGGGAAAAATCTCAAGGATGGGCACTTAATCCTCACAAAGACACAATGAAGTATAATTATCCTCATTTTAGAAATGAGGAAACTGAAGCAAAGAGGTTATATAACTTACTCAAGATCATACAGCTACACAGCCAAGGCTTTCAATCACTATGTGGGTCTAAGGCCAGCACTCCCAGCCACTCCCCTGTTATTACCTCTAATTTTACCTGATTTTCATTTCCTAAAGGGGGGTGATTGTGTGCAACTATGTAGAAGACACATCATCCCAACCCTACTCATCTCTAGGAGGGTCTAGCAATAAAAACTTAATTGTCTCTTTTTTTTTTTTTTTTTTTGGTGGAGATGAGGTCTCACTATTGTTGCCCAAGCTGTTCTCAAGCAATCCTCCCACCTTGGCCTCCTAAAGTGCTGGGATTCCAGGTGGTGAGCCACATTGCCTGGTCAAAAATTACTTTTGAGAGGGGTGAAAAGCTACCATGGAAGTACAAACCAGTAATTACATATAGACTGGGAAAATTTAAGAGAGGTAAAGACAAAACAGTATTTTACCAACTGTAACGTACTTCTGACTCTAAGATCTACCATTATTTTATCTATTACTAAGAAAAAAAAGCTGCCTATTAAACAAAGGTCATGTTAATATGCCATTGACTATAAGCTGCACCCTGAAAGATCTGTTAAGTTGTGGAGGAAATGTGCACTTTTGGAATTGACAAAATACAGAAACATGCAAGCAAGCAGCTCCAGACAATGGTCTAAGGAGCTTAAGACCCCAGGGGAAGGGAGAGCATCTTTCAGGATTTTTCTCACAGGAACTCTGGAACTCTAAGCGCTCTGGTTTTGGTCTCATGCCCAATTCTGATTTGTTGTTACTTATTAGTAATACAGATGATCCCTGAGTTACAATAGTTTGACTTAAGATTTTTTGACTTTGTGGAAGTTGAAATGATGTTGCAAAAATGATACCCATTTAGTATGCTCAACTTACCATGGAGCTACCACCCCGGACACAGCCTCATGGTATAAGTAATCACTGTGGCCAAGGCAATGAGTGTTGTGATTTGGAAAAGCCGAGCCATGTGCCCATGGTTGAGGCAGACTATGATGATTCCACCCCATCCAAATAAGATGACTGAAACGAGGAAGAGGGGATCCCTCTCTCGCACAGGTACTAGCCAGACAAAAAGATACATCCACCAGGTTTTTATCAGCAGAGTGGATTCCAACGGAACCACAATTAGAACTAGAATTAGATACTGAGCAATATAATTGGGGTCAAATAGTTGATCTGGCAAACAACACAACCCACATCGTGTCCATTTCCTCAAAAGTGCCCCCCAGCTGTTACACACGTCTTTGATCCACCTGTCTCTTATCACTGCCTACTGTTGAACATGAAACGTCAAGCCAGTACATCTTTACTGGTAGGTGTATCCACAAGAACATAAATTTTAAATGCAAGATTACTATCTAAAAGGAAAGCCTGTTTTCAAGCATCTGGAAGTCATTTAAAATAACTAAATTACTCACATGCCTAATTATAGTCATCAAGAGCTTAAAGTCAGATGATTCTCATGACCTTACCAGACTCCTCTCACCTTCCACCCAAGTAGTTGTCACACATCAGGCACAACTAAGAGCTAATCATTTCCTCCCAAGATGCAATTAACTCCCTAACAACAAGAAAGCAAGGACCAAAATTTCTTATTCCCATGTTCTTTGTGGCTGTTTGTCCACTTACATTCAGCAATGGGTATGAGTCCATGTTTAAACTCTGTATAAAACATCTGTATGAAAGATTCCAAACACCATTCTTCTATAGGGCTGGGAGTGAAAGCATCTGGGTATCTTTCAGGGCACTGTTTTGGGTACAAACACGTACATAGCAATCAGTGTCTGTCTGCACACTCTGAAATGCAGAGTGGTCATTTAGTTACTATTCATAAAGGACACAATTCAAGTATATATGTATCCTGGTCAAGAACGTTCATTTGAAAATCTTAAAATCACCTGGGAAAGTTAGGGGATGTAGGGCACATTGGTGGCGGTGTTTTTAAGTTGAGAAAGATAGAGATGATCATAAATGTAGTTTTCTTAGGTTAAGCAGTCTCAGAGGCGAGAAAAGCACTTAAGTGGCATATTTTTGTTTAGTTCATTAGTTTTGGTCTAGCAATGGTTTGATTCCTGGCTCCATACTGCTGCTGCTCTGAGACTTTGTGTTCTCTTAACCATTATTCTGAATACACACATACTAATTTTTGCAAGACTTATTCTTAAAAGTGATTAATCTGCTATAATTAAGATGTAACCTTTTCAAATTTCACTGAAAATAGAAACAGAAGTGCCATCTCATATTTTAAAGAGCCACTCCTTAGCATCTGGTCACGCAGGAAACCACTTCTTCTAAGAGACCCTTATTCCATTGTGCAAATGCTTACTGCATCAGACTTAAAGGGAAAATAGGCTTCTTCTTCCTTCTAGACAACATCTTATCCCTAGGAAAAGCATGGAGTAGATGCAGACTGAAAACTACAATGAGCTGAATTTTCAAATTAAGGACATTCTCAAATCCAGTAGGCTCTTCCACAAAAAATAAGCCCTCCGTGAAGCCAGGTAGCTTGTTTTTACTTTAAGGCTGGTTATGAATTTCTGCTTAAAAATAGTATATTGTTGAGTTTATCTCTGTTTCTCCCAGAAAGGTAAAATAATAAAAATGGTATAAACTCACAGGAACAAAGTAAACAGGAGAGAAGTCATCTGTACGCAAGTGATAGCAACAGGATCAATAGGAAGCAGTGGAGAGTAGCGGAACTGAGAAAGCTGAATACCTAGTGCATGGAAAGAAGAAAGTCAATTCTCGTGACAGACCAGAAAAATCCCTGCAACTAGAGGCATCAGGTACTGAGGAAGACTGGAATGAAAAACAGGGGCCCAAACATGAGGGCACGAGGGAAAGGCACTGTATAAAAGCAGGTGAAATCTGCACCCTGAGTGTTGAGCAATTGAACACTGGCTGTGAGAGGATTTCCCTCATGAGGCACCGAAAAGTCCCAGAAAAGCCTACAGATACTGAGATACTGTCCTCTGGAGGATCCCACTGAAACAGCAGGATCCACACCTGGTCACCCAAACAGTAGAGTCAACAGGATAGTAAAGACTGCCCCGTTTCTCACTGGTCTTAAGTCTTAAATATGAAAATCAAAGACCTCTCCAGGAAAGCCTCAAACATAAAGACCAAAACAAACAGAGTAGATGACAGACAAGAAACAAAGTAAAGCAAAATGAGCAAACAGTCACAAAATACAACATCCCCAGAGACATTATACTGAATTCAAGAAACAAGGACATTTCAATGGAAGGGCTGGCAGAGAAAGTGGAGGAAATACCTCATCCAGAAAGCAAAGCAAAAAGTTAGAGAAATAAAAAATAGGAGGAAAAAAAAAAAAAAAAAAGATTAGAGGAGCAAACCATTAACAAAAAGTGAAAAAATGAGTCACAAGAGTTACAAAGAGAAACAATAAGCAGGAAGGGGGAGGTGGTATTAAAAAATCAGAGAAAAAATGCAGAAACATCAAGAATGAAAGGGCTTGGCATTTCTAAAATGTTCACCAAGTATCCAGCATACAGAATGAAAGCAGATACACATGCTGCATACCAGTGCACATGATCCTGAAATACAAGAAGACTAGAGATTAGAGAAAAAATGTCAACTTGTAGAGAAATCCCCTCCCTCTGCCAAAGATGGCCAAATACAAAGATTGAGAATAAGGATGGCAAAGGACTTCCACTGCCAACTTTGCAAGCCAAAGACAATATTGACCAATGCCTTCAAATTCTGAGGCAAGTTGTTAAACTAGAATTCCATAACCAGCTAGACTAGGTATATGGATGTGAAAGAGTAGATATAAAGACACTCAGACCTTCAAGGTCTTTACAATTTTACCTCATGTGTGTTCTTTCTCAGGAAGCTACTAGAGGTTGTACCCCACTGAGAAACGGGTGTTAAGAGAGAGATATGCAGGGGATCAGAGAAACGGGCTTTCCATAGGAGAAAAATGAAGGCCAAGATGACGATGGTAGACATGCAGCAGGTCTTCAGGGCATCTGGGAGGCCAGGAGGGGCATCTCCAGGAGAAAGTGGAAATGCTAGTTGACCTGCTATGTTGGATGGTGTGGACATTAGTTTTCAGAGGCAGTCAGGTTAGCACACTTGTTTTCAAGTTTCTAAAGATCTAACTCATAACCTAAAGTACGGGTTTATCCTCTCCCATAACCAGAAGACCAGGGTTAGCACAGCTCCAAGAGTTAATTTATTCAGCAGCCCAACATCATCAAAGTTCAAGATATTTCCCGCCTCTGGCTCAGCATCTTCAGCATGTTTGCTATCTTCTCTCAGGCTCCTTGTTTGTAGGTTGGGAGTCTGTAAGTTGGAGGGGAAAAAAAGAGACTCTCTTCCTGTGGGTCTATATGATCTAAGAAAACTTTCCCAGGAACGGGCCCCCAGGACTGATATGTGGCTGGGTGGAGAAACAGATGATGTTAGAATCTCAGCACACCTATGACCCACTCAAGGCATACTGGCTGGGAAACACTGAGTTGTATTAGCCAGGACATCTGAGTCACATGGAAAGGAACGGACACAGGAATAACATGGATGCCTTGGCAGGCTGAAAAGAAGAAAATGGCAAAGGAAATGTAACAACAGCTCATTACTTGATTCTCTATTTCACAATATTTATGTAGGTATGATAATGTAAACCCTGAACAATGATTCATCAAAAATGGTGCAATTCCACTGGGAAGAGAAGTGGGGGAAGAATGATGGCAAAAGTTCTTAATCTGTAATCGGAAGTAAAAAAAAACAACAACACCGAAAACAGATAAATTTTTAAAATGTAAAAGTATATTTAGACATTTAGCAGAGCTACAAAAAATTGAAAGTAGATCTAGAGAGGGCAAGGTGGCAGGGCAGAGGAGTGGAGCAGAGAAAGAATCGCTGCTTCTGCTATAAGCAGTATACAAGTACTTTGCAAATTATGTACACAATATTTCATTCTTTTAGTTTCAAAGATGGAACAAATTGCATGGTTTTCCCCTCTTTATGGGCCCTCTATACATAGGGAGAACACGAATCACAATTAGTCAAACAAAAGCCAGCTTTACTGTTGCCTTTGCCCTATTCACCTCCTCACCTCACCCTAGTTCCCCCAGCTGTCTCACCCACACCCTTACACTCAGCTGGGTGATGGTCAAGAGAATTCATGCCACAAGAGCTACCGGCATCAGCTCTTTAGCTCTTTGGGAAGGGCTCAATACACTGTGGCAGAAGTTCCGGTAATCTGTAGGTTGGGAGTAGTCCTGGGACCCCATTGTCTGGACAGAAAAAGCACAGCCAATTCTCCAACAGGTGTAACCTGAATGGGTGTCCTGTTACATCAGACTACTTGGAGAAAGGACCAAACTCTGTATTGACAGCAGCCAGGTATTTATATACAGGACTAGATGAGCCTCATGGAGCTACCAATCCTTCTAAGCTTTGTTGCTAAAGACAACCATAGTTTTACAATTCAAACATCCTACCAGCACTTAAAACTTCTTCACTATAACAAATTTGTCTTTTTCCTTCTTATTCGAATCCTATAGGCATTCACATTTTAAGGAGAGTTTTGAGGCACAGTTCCAAAGAAGACATCTTATATCAAGGAGCTATTTATTTTGAAGGCCCCAAATCAGAGACAAGATTTTTTTTTTTTGAGTTGGAGTCTCATTCTGTGGCCCAGGCTGGAGTGCAGTGGCCGCTTCCGGCCACCGCAGCCTCGACCTGCTGGGCTCCAGCAATCCTTCTGCCTCAGCCTTCCAAGTAGCTGGAACTACAGGCACGCGCTACCATGCCTGGCTAATTTTTGATTTACTGTAGAGATGAAGTCTCGCCAAGTTGTCCAGGCGGGTATCGAACCCACGGGCTCAGGCAGTCCACTCACCTCAGCCTGCCAAAGCACTGGGATTACAGGCTGAGCTACCGAACCCGACTAGAGACAAGATTTTGCCAGTGTCCCTGACCTTTAATACTGCATTCAGTGATGCCCTCATTCATTAGCGCATTTCCCCCTACAAGGCTTAAGTGACACGAGTAGCTTTCAAACAAAATCTAACGTGGAATCTAATCCAGAAGACAGCCAGGAATTCAGCTGCCCTGGTTGCAGAGTATCCCCTCCCTGTACCTACAAAAGCCTTAAGACTTCTTGAAGTTCAGTTCAAAGTCATTAACTTCCACCTCACTGCTCCCATCAGATTCCCCTTGTTTTTTTTTTTCTCTTCTACATCCTGCCTTCCTTTAGCAGGATGATCCCCTCAAGTCCCACCTCCTCCAGGAAGCCTTCTCACTGCAGATTCTCCCCTGAATCAACTCATTTATATATTTGGTTGGTCCAATTATACATGATTGCTAAATCTTCCACATGATTGCCTTACGCTCTGATGGCTTAACACTCAATATCATAGAGGAGGTAGCTGGGATTCAAAAAACAAAAAGGCAATTTTTAAAAACAATTTTATAAATAGATTCTTATACAAAGAGCAAACACATATATAAAGCACCCAAACTGCAAATAAGGTGGACCCTTCTTTCTACACTAAGAAGACAGAACAGAAAACAGAAGTGATTCCATCTCATTTTCAACTCTTTCCGCCTATGCACTCAGTTTTTCAAGTAGAGTTTCTATTCCTTTGCTGGAGTTTTTGTTTTTTTCCAATGTGGGAATTAGGCTTTTCAGTCCAGCTTTGACTTTGTTTGCAACTTCTTGGTCAGAACTCTGAAGAAGGCTGAAGAGAGAAAAAAACATTAGCAAAAATTAAATTTTCTAACAACTCCTAAATCATCTACAATACTACCTGTAACCACATATAAAAGAATTCATTAACTGTGAAACAAGTCTTGTAATGATATACATATACATGTTTTTTCATTCCCCAGAGGAATGATGAGGGCCAGTAGCCTAAATTCTAAAACCACAGAACAATTTTAGACTCTTGTTGGTAGATTCACTCAAAGACATTTATTTACAGGACCAACTCTCTATGGAATAGAGTTGGTCCTACCTTCACATTGTCTTAGGACTTACGGGTGTGAAACCTGCCTCTGTCACTCAATAATTATACAACCAGAGCATGCTATTTAAATTCTCTCCAAGACTTGGTTTCCTGGTCTACAAGATGTAATTAACAACAACAGAGACCATATTCTAATGCACAGGGTGTTTTCTTTTTTTTTTTGGTAGAGCAAAGGTCTCGCTATGTTCCTTAGACTGGTCTCAAACTCCCAGGCTCAAGCAATTCTCCTGCTGTGGCCTCCCAAAGTCCTGGGATTACAGGCAAGAGCCACCATGCCTGGCCACAGGGCTGTTTTTTGAGGCTCAAATTATCTTGTATCTAAAGCACAAGAAGCCTTGTGCTGAAACCTTGCCTGAGTACTCTACTACTGCAAGTGAAGAGGCTGTAACAGTAGGCCCATTTCTCTATAAATGGGGGCTAGTCATAGGTGCCTGACCACAGAACACCAGGCCTGAACTTGCTGTTCTCCTCTCACTTTATAAAGAGAAGGATAAGTTATGGGTACCAAGCAGTATTCTACTGCTTGTGGGAGACAAGCAATAAGTACAGCTGCTACCTACAAAATACTCTTTTAATTTGTGACTCATTAGGTGTTTTTAATATACCTTGGCTAAAACACACAATTATATAATGCATAATAGTTATACAAGTTATCATTTATTGAGTATATGCCACATGTCAAACATAATGTTAGGCATTTTAAATGCATCATCCAAACCAGATTTTCTAACAACTTTAAGGTTGTTATTTATCTTGTTTCACAACCAAAAAAGCATTAAAATTAAGGCTTGAAAAAGCTGAATACTTTTCCCAAAGCTACACAGTATAAGCTGGGCCTGGAATCCAGGCAGTCTGTCTACAGAAAATGCTCTTAAATGCTAGAAAATTCTGCTTCTCTAAGTTATTTTTCAGCCAGCATACAAGGCTGATTTTCACTTTTTATTCAAAATGCTTTTACCCTTACTGTAAAAATGTTTAGAAAAACAAACAAACAAAAAAACTCTCCAAAACCAAAACATGAGTTTTAAGAAAAATATACAGAAGCAGGGAATTTCACCAAACAAGTCAAGCACATTACAATATTCAAAAACCAAACAAAAATGATGATTGTATTATTAAGTTATACATAGTTCAGTTTCCATTTGGGACCTCGCACATTTCATGTGCTCCTGTTCCAATTCTAAGTCGTGCTCCACAATAAACCTATAGTATCCTTCCTATGTTTGAAATCCACCCAATGGAAGTGCTGATTGATGAGCAACCTTTACAAATTAATTTCATGGCATTGCTGAAACTTCTAGTTAATTGAGTATAATGAAAGAACATGTCAGTAGGTGTTAACACTCCAAATACTTGGTAAAGAAATTCATAACAAAAAAGTTCATGTTTCAGCTAATGAATTCTGACTGCTTAACATCGACTGGAAAATTAACTAATTTTAATGAGAAATGAAAAAAAATGATCTGTAAACACTCATGTTTGGAGATTCTGATATACCTGAAGAAATGAATGCTTTTGTGAGTGTGTGTTTGTGAGTGTATGTGTACCAGATCAAAGTATATAATGAAGAAACATTTAACATAACAGTTACAAAAATACAGACTAAATTGCATAGCATGCTGCAAGTGACATATTGTGGGAAACTCAAACTAGGGTTGGTTATCTGTTTTCCCAAACCTTGGTAACACAGCAGGGAAAAAAATCAAGTCACTACTTCAAAGCAACACACAGTCTTTTTTAAAATAAATGCTCTTAACAGAAAGGTTTCATGTCAATGACCTGTACATTATAAACTCAAAACAACTAAGTCCAGAGAACAGTATACAAGATGGGCCTCATTTTTTTTTTTTTTTTTTTGAGTTGGAGTCTCACTCTGTCACCCAGACTGGAGTGAAATGGCCACTCCCGGCCACTGCAGCCTCGACCTGCTGGGCTCTGGCGATTCTTCCGCCTTAGCCTTCCAAGTAGCTGGAACTACAGGTGCGTGCTACCACGCCCGGCTAATTTTTGATTTATTGTGGAGATGAGGTCTCACCAAGTTGCCCAAGCAGGTCTCGAACCCACGGGCTCAGGCAATTCACTCACCTCAGCCTCCTAAAGCACGGGATAACAGGCTGAGTCACCGAGCCTGGCTTGGGCCTCATTTTAAGTTAGAAATAAAAAATACAGACTTCATACAGCATACAGACTTCAGTAGCAAATGCTTTTCTAATCATTTTTGAATCTTTGGAAACAATTAAAGAAAATTATATGTAAAATGCCTACGATTTAAAAAACAACATTGTCACGGTTTTCAGAGAGACTATATAGTTTTCATATTGAAAAACTATAAGACACAAGACTTATTTACTGAAAAAACACATATATATACAATGGCATTTCGGTCAAAACCACAAATGTGGTGAAACACACAGTTCAGGATCCTTGACATCCAAAAGATGAAAACTAAAAAAAACAAAAAAAAAACAATTCTAAGGACTGACTGAAGAGTACATTTGCTCTCTAGTATCTGGCATACTTGTTTAGCCATGAGTGACTGAGGGTAATACAAACTTCTGAGAATAAATTTTTGACTGAGAAATAAATGTGAAAGTCTGTCTTTTGCATAATCAGGCCCTGCACAGAGAAAGGCACATTATACATACCTGGAAAGAATAATGGCCCCTCGATTCACACTAGCCCACGACTTCAGGTTCTTCATACCAGCATGCTCTACAAGCGTTTTTGCAAAACAACCTGTAGAATATACTGAAACTCAGTGAACATCATATGCCAAGATTTAAACTCCCCACCCCCTTCCCTATTGCCCTTAAACATGCAACTATGTTTTAATAAAAAGCTAATGAAGAGTTGCCACCCAACCTCCTTTAACACTACAAATTCCAGCACAGGTTTATATAATGCATTTTTTAAATAGTCATTTCTTTCAACTCTAATCTAAAACCTAAACTATGTTTAGTAGTAATTACTCAAGAAAAACAATTAATTCTTATAAAATGTTCACTTGGTCATGTTTGCATTTCTTTGTAATAGTTAATGATTTAACTTTGACCTGAAAGCTATTCAGGAAGTAAATGTTTGACAGTAATACCCTGTGTTTGGTTGAAATCAAGTTTGACCTCATAGAGAAATGCTCATCCAGAAGATGCCATGAACACAACACAGTGTTCATGTGCCCATCAGCAGCTGAAGAATGTTCATTCTTCAACAACAATGGTTGAAGAATGACTGCTTTGGCTTATAACTGGCAATTTTTCTCTACAACGCTTAAGTATCTCCACAACAAAAACATCATTCATCTTCTGCTATGCTAGTACTTCTGATTTCAAAGGTTTTGGTATTATCTTACACTGTGCTACTCAAGTGCAACCAATGCTCGGACAAAGGAGATTCTGATGACTAGGATTTAGTGCAGATGGAGGTAGGGACAACCTATCTTGAAGGCAAACATCACAGTTAAGTAGCATGTACTATATAATTCACTCAAAGATAAGCTTTAAAAGTCAAGATATCTCTGGCAATTCAGCCTGTCATGGCACTTGCTAAAGAGGGACAGAGATCGGCTAATGAGGTAGATTGTTTTCCAAAGACAACCACAACAATATCTCCTGTCCTGTGTGCTCTTCTGGAATATTACCACACCCCCATTGAGAGGTAGAATCCACATCTTGTCCTATAGAGTCTGGTAGGCCCCTGTGATTATCTTGACCAACAGAATATAGTGAAAGTGGCATTAAATAACTTCTGAGTTCATGAATGTTCCACACATAGTTTGTTCTCTTGGAATGTTCACTTTTTTTTTTTGAGTTGGAGTTTCACTCTGTTTCCCAGGCTGGAGTGCAGTGGCACGCTCACAGCTACCCCAGCAACGACCTGCTGGGCTCGAGATTCTTCCACCTCAGCCTTACAAGTAGCTGGAACTACAGGCGCCCACTACCATGTCCAGCTAATTTTTTATTTTTTTATTGTAGAGACGTGGGCTTGTCAAGTTGCCTGGGCTGGTCTCGAACCTGCGGGCTCAGGCAATCCACCCGCCTTGGCCTCCCAAAGTGTTGGGATTACAGACTGAGCCACCGAGCCTGGTCAGAATGCTCACTCTTAGAAACCAACAACCAGCCCGGCACAGTAGCTCAGCCTGTAATCTCAGCACTTTTGGAGGCCAAGGTGAGAGGAACTGCCTGAGCACAGGCGTTCGATACCAGCCTGGGCAACTTGGTGAGACCTCAGCTCTACAATAAGTCACAAAAACTAGTTGGGCATGCTGGCGTGCATCTGTAGTTCCAGCTACTTGGAAGGCTGAGGTGGAAGGATCACCTAAGCCCAGCAGGTCGAGGCTGTGGTGGCCATGAGTGTGCCACTTCACTTCAGCCTGGGCGACAAGAGGGAGACTCCAACTCAAAAAACCAAAACAAAACAAAACAACAACAACAACAGAAAACCCAACAACCATCTTGTGAATAAGCCCAAGTAGCCTAGGAAGAGAAACTGAGGCTGTTGGCTCCCAGCCAACAACCAGCAGCAACTTGCCAGCCAGGTAAACGAGTAATCGTAAAAGTGGACACTCCAACCCTAAATTGACCAGATCCACATGACACTGAGCAGGGCAGAAGCAAGCTCTTCAGAGTCCTGATCAAGTAATTGTTACTTTGAAAAGGACTGAGTTTTGAGGCGGTTTGATACACAGTGGCAGATAATTAACAGCTAAACATGCAGTTAGATACACTCATTTGGTGCTACATGTAAAAGACAAATACTCCAGGCCCAAACAAGCATATTTTAAGGCTGTCAGCACATTTTAATTAGGAGACAGAAAAATCACCAGAAAATTCCTTTCACTTCAAGAGTGAGTCAGACAACTTTTCTGGCATAAACTCAACTCAACTTTGCATCAACTATTTTAATAAAGAAAAAGATAATTCAATATATTCTTTTTACCTTAATATTTATTATAAGCTTTCTCTTTTCCAAAAAGTTACAGTGAAAAATAGCCTCAAGTCCATCCTTAAGGGTAAAATGAGAAGTGACAACGCTATGGCTAAAGTGATTGCCTCACTAGCCATTAGAACTGCCACTTGCCTCAAGACAGGAATTCATGATCTGTCATTTTTTTGACACAGTAATAGAAAGCCAAAACTGTTTAAACTCAGTGGGGGTAAAACTCTCTTTAGTGGCTTAAATACCACATGGAATTTGGAATTATAAGTGAAGATCTGGTTAAAGACAGGACTAAGAGGGGAATGGCATGCAACTTTTAATGCTGTCCTCCTCTTGATAGCTAGAGCTAGTTTCCACAGAGCAGCTATAAAGCTTATAAAAAACCAGAAAGCACCAAGGACTGGCTTGCTCTTCAGTCATATGTATTTCAATAATAAATAATAGGCACCAGTCCAAAATTCTGTGATGAGGATAATTTTTTTCTGTTTACTCACTCCTCAAAACTAGAGATAAATATTTTTCAACTGGGGTATTGCTACTCACAACTGGCGTCCTCTACCCCATCACCATCCCAAAGAAATATAAAGTGAGGTTAGAAGTCTAAAGTAGCAGAGGAGGAAAGATAAAGCATTAGAGGAGGAAAGACAGAGGGAGTGAAGGTGGGTGAGAAAAAAGAAAGAAAATCAAAAGATTCTTGGACACAAATTTCTAGGGGAAAAAGCACTACTTGCAACCACTAAATCATTTCTTATCCACAGACATGATTTCTAAACATTTGACAAACTTCATTTGAACTTAAATGGCCAGTGTAAAGTTCAGAGATGCCAGGAATTACTGGAATTCCACATAAGATACAAGAAAAGGCCAAGTTTCATAACCTACCTTCTCTTCCATTTTCTTTCATTTTTTTATCTTGCTCTATTAACCACTTCAGAACTAGATGTCCTGCAGGATGTTCCACAACATGAAGCTGAGGGGTTAAGAAAAGTTCACTTAAAAGGCTGTTTGCATCTATGCAAATACATTTGAATACATACAATTCATTCTACGTCATCACAAACAGAGAAGGACTCAGCCACGTTTAAAGTTCTACAAGGCTTCAGGTCTTTGTCTAGAATGACCACCTTACCAGGAGAAAACAGAGATACATTCTAATCCCTAGTCAGAAAGGGAGAGAGTTATGCCAAATGATAGTTATACCAGATAATGCAGCCCCTGCAAAGCATGTCAGAATCAGCTTCATGAGTTCCACTTTGAACACTACCACCAAAGTGCTCATTTTTAGGTCAAGATAACCACCTTTTAGACTGTCATATGCAGTTCTGAGGTACAAATAAACCTATGGGATAGAACACTAAAGCAGAAATATCAAAATCCAATGCTGAATGATGTTTACATACATGGGACTATCTACGGGGAATTATAAGATTAGCAGGCCAAGAGAGCATCTCTTTTGCTCAATCTTAATCCTTTTCAAGGGCCATGGCAACTGTCCCACAGTACTTGGGGCCTCTCCTTGTTAATGGGAGACAACAGGCTCAATCTCCTTAGAGAGAAAACTGTCATGATGCATTATTTTCTCCCACATGTCAGTAGGATCTGCTCTATGAGTTCAGGGACCAGGGCTTCTCTAAGATCCACAGCCCACTTCTCTTTCCTGATCCTACATGTCAGAAGCACTTATAGGTACTAATAATTGGCCATGATTTTATTCATAACCAAATACACATCTGTACAAAACATTTCCAAGTGCCAGGTTTCGACCAAGGTGGTGAGAGGGAATTTAGATAAATACAATTGCTGTTGTGGAAAAGACCCTTGGCTGTCTACTCAACAGGTGTCTCCCTTGTAAGAAATAAGAATGGTGATTTATTTTCAAATTGGAGCCTAGCTTATCTTGGCTTCTCAAAATGGTGTCTAATGCTTTGTGCTTTCTTTTCACAGGCTTTCTACTTTGGCAAGCTACATGTTTAAATTTTTGGCAGAATTCAATCAGCACAGCAATCCTGTATGCCAAATGGCAAATAGGACATGTAAATGAAATAATTCTGTAAAACCAATCAACATGTAACATGTAGGCGTCCTACGGCAAAGCATGTAACTCCGACAAGTATTCCTCCAATGAGGAACCAGGAGAAGGATAAAAGTGCTGAATCTTCCCGCTTTGGGGTACCTGCCCACCAGATACCCGATCTTGCAAGACCGTCATGGAAGTCTCGCTTCTGCTCCACTCCACGTCTCTGTCTCTATCCTTTGATTTTGGACAGGTGAGTTCGTTTCTCACACCCCCACCCCCACCCCCAGCTTTCTTCTCTAATACCCTACCCCCTTCACCTGCATTTTCTAAAGGTTCCTCCTGGCCTCAGGGGATACCTCCTGACTGGTCTCTACCAATTCTGGTAATCCAACCATTTTTACCAGACATTGGCCCAGAAGTGGGCATGTGACTTGGTTCTGTACAATAAAACAGGGAAGCCTGTGTAGAGATTTTCTTCTCAGTGCCAAGAAGAAAGTCCATCATGCTCTTTCCTTCCTGCTAGGGACATTGCTGTGGAAACATGAGCTGAGGCTGTGAAGACAGCTTGAGACCATAATGCCACTACAGCCCTATAGACAGTAGCGCCAACTAGGGAGGCAGTATCACTGAACTGCTGCATCACACCCAGCACTGTGTGCCACTGTTTTTCTAATTATGGTAATTACATACCTAACTGCTACTATGAGGCACTGTAGTAAAGCATTTCTCAATAAAGCATTTCTCAATAAAACTACCCATGGTGCTAGTCAGAAGTCCTTAGATTTGGACTAAAATTCAGATGTTACCATTCAGTTGCCACTGCATCCTGAACATAATTCATTGTGGCAATTACCTTGTTGTACTGTAATGTCTTGCCTACAAGGTCTCTCCAATGAATCTCAAGCTCCTTAAGGGCAGGGACCCTGTTAGTTCATCTTTGAACACCCCTTGTAAGTACTCAGTATGGAGTACTGCATTTTTGATTAATGAATGAAAGGTTTGGAACTTGAATAAACTACTATATATCCTTAAAATGTAATACTGGGCACAATAATGAAAAATTACTGTGAGAATTAAGTGAAAGCAGAGGCCAGAAAATAGCAAGTTCCTCACAAACGTCGATTGGTCAGGAGTTTGCGAGTCAGTGTAGGACAACGGCTCTGTATGATCTGGTCTCTGTTCCCTTTCTTTTGCTTACTGATTTCCAACCTTTGAACCTTCTGCTCTCAAACATGCCCAGCTCCCTCCTTTCTCAGGGCTGCTGTACAGCCTGTTGTTCCCTCTGCCTAGTATCATCTACCACTCTTCACTGAGCTTCTAATCTTTCAGGTCTCAGCTTAGCTTTCACTAACTCTGGGAAGCCTTCCTAGGGTGGGCTGTCTCTTACTTACTCTTACACAATCCCATACAACCTGTGGTATTCCTTCATAGCTCTCCTCTCAATACTAACTTAAATAATTATTTGTGAAAATATTTATTTAAATAGTGTGTTCCCCCAAATTGGAAGCTCTTGAGGGGGTGGTGCTGGCCACTGTCTAGTCTATATCAGGTACATGAGTCATGAACTTAAGATGTGAAGCAGAATATGAGGCCCCCAAACAGGAAGGCACTATCAGAAAGAGCAAGTATCTTCTAATGAGGGGAAATCAGGAAAGACGGCATGGAGAAGGGCTCCAAGAACTTTGATGAGTAAGGCTTTCTAGTGCAGAGCACAGGGATATGGAGATGGGTGTGTGTGTGTGTGCACGCGTGCGTGTGTGTGTGTGTGTGTGTGTGTGTGTGTGTGTGTGTGGCGAATGGCTAGGATGAGGAAGGAAGCATTCAAAGCAAATCCAAAATCGAAATCAGGTGTATACAGAACTTGCTGAAAAGGCAGTCTGGAACCAACCACAGATGACAGTCACAGAAAGAGGATTCTCATTTTACTCTGTGGTAACATGAAGCAAATTTCTGAGACAGACAAGGGTTGAAACAACACCATGTTATGATTTTGCAATTTCTAATATACTGCTGTTATGAGGTGAGTTGAAATAATCATTATTAAAATGCTTTTTTACAGCAACTGAAGTTTTTGTGATCCCTGCAAATTTCCTGCCTGTCCTGTAACAGCAACCTACCTCTCCGTCCTTGCCACCAGGATGCAGTTCTGCTACTGCCAAGCTGGCGATCGCATTCATGGCAGGCTGAATGTCTCCAGTAGCGGACCCTAGAATGGCGGACACCAACACACATGCAGACTTATCCAGTGCCACCTCTCGGGCATGTCCTTGCAGGTAGCTTAACAAAGCTGGAGAAATGGATTCCAGGAGCTCACGTCTGCGTATCTCTGTATCTTTCTTACTGTTGGAATATGTTGAATGAAGTATTTAGGTAAGATAAATGGCAAAGGAAATATGGTGATATTATCATAACTACCTCTAAGAGCTTATCACACTCTGTTGTAATTATCTATCTTTCTGTTGAAGATGTAGACAATAAGTGATCTGAGAGTACATTTTGTTTTTCATCTGTGTCCCCAGGATCTGAATAGTGTCTAGTACAGAACAAGCACTCAGTAAAGGAAATTTGGCCTATGCATTAAAAAAAAAATCCAAAAACCAATAAAGTATCTCCACAAGACAACATGTTTACACTACTGTTTGAACTCTACTCTCTAAGGTACTCAAGTATGTTGTACCAGTAATTTCAAAAATAAAGCAAAACATACAAAAAACAAACCACACACCTGAGTGCCTAATATGTGCCAGGTGCTAAGAGGTGTTCTTTTGACATGACTTTTATTTCCTTTTCAAGATAAAAACTTTAACAGTCTGTCAAAACTACAGGTTTTAAAATAGAATTTACCTTTAAGTAGTTTTGAGAGAGAGGGTATGGATGTGTGAGTGGATTTCTGAAAGCAAGTGCTACACAATAGTAGTCAACAATTGGGCTGGTGTGATGGTTCACACCTGTAATTCTAGCACTTTGGGAGGTGGAGGCGGGAGGATTGCTTGAGTCCAGGAGTTCAAAACTCATCTGGGCAATATAAAGAGACCTTGACTCTACAAAAAATAATAAAAAATTAGCCAGGCGTGGTGGCACACACCTGTAGTCCCAGCTACTCTGGGAGGCTGACACAGAAGGATCTCCTGGGCCCAGGAGTTGAAGACTGTGAGCAGGTCACTGCCCTCCAGTCTGGGCAACAAAGTGAGACCCTGATTTAAAAACAAACAAACAAACAAACAAAAATAATCAGGGCAGAGGAATAAAGGAGTCAGGACATTTGACTTGCTGTTACCTGTGTTCATTTCTATCTCCTTTCTGCAGAACTTCGATGATTTCTCGTACCGTATGTGCAGGATCTCTGGGGCTTAGTAAATATAAAAGGACCTTCCTTCCATATTTGTCATTTACTATGTTAGGCAAAGAACTGACAATTTCCTACAAAATTATAAACAAAAAAAGGAATCAACACCTACATTCATAAAATAAAGTATGCTTGAAATTTAAATGGTAAAAAAATACATACTTGACTATTTTCCCCAGCGTACTTAATGGAAAATGTGGAGCTAGTTCTAAAATTGTCTCATTAAAGCACAAAAGAGATTTACATTTAGAACACAAAATCGATTCTCTACTGTGACTAGCATTACTTACCAAGCCCAAGGACTTAAAAAATATTTAAAGGCATTACCTTTATTCATTATGGCCAATATTTCTTAGGCCACTATTACTAGGGACAGAGCTTGGTGAGGTCACTGAGTAGATAGTTAATTTGCAGCTGCACTTAAATGTAGCATCAGCATGGATGAAGAACATTCCCATTAGAACTGCTCTGCTGAGACGTATGTGAAAGGAGATAAAGAAACTCTGTTAAATAGAACAAGTGGATAAAGGCTTTCAAAGTTAGGTTGCTTATTCATGGCAAATGAAGGCTGTTTAACCACTGCACTGAAAAATAAAAACAGAGGGGGAAGGGAAACCCAATCCAGAAAGACTCCACTGAGCAGTTACAAATTATATTGTATGACATTTTCTATCAACATACCCCAAAACAGTAACCTCCTTTCCTAGCTGTTTAAATTTAAGTGACAAAAGCAAAGTCATCCTCACCCTAACTAAGCTCCTATGTAAATTTGCTGATGTTTTCAAAGACAGAAAAGTCACTGTTTAAAAACATTCCTCTAAATAGAAAATACACAACAGAAAAATCAGCCCCCCCCCGCCACATTCCTATTTCTTGTAACAGACCTTATATATATTCAAATCATGTTTGAGCACCACAGATTCTTTAGAACTGGCTGGAGCCTCAGAAAGAATTCCATCCAACTGGCCAGGTTTACAGACAAGGCATACAGAAAGGGAGAGGTGATGTCCCAGAGGACGTACAATGCCTCCGTGGCAGGGCTCTGCACAGTCCTGGCCTATCTTTCAAAGATAATATACAATCTCCTCTTAAGAAAATGAATTCTCCCTGAGATGTTATATTTAGATCTGTTCTTCTAAAAAGCTCCTAGTTATTAATATTATGATAAGATTAGTAATTTTAAGCCCAGGCAGCATAGTGGGACCTAATTTCTACAAAAAATTAAAATATTAAACAAATGCCAGTGCATGCCCATGGCTACTTGAGAATGAGGTGGAAGGATAGCCTGAGCTTAGGAAGTCAGGGATGTGCTGAGCCGAGATCATGCCACTGCACTCCACCCTGGGTGACAGAGTGATAATCCACTCCCCAAATCAAAAGCATTAAAAAAAAAAAAGATTAGTGATTTAAGTGCAAGGAATCAAACTAAAAACTAAGTCAATCGTCAACCATGGAATCATGAATTTCGCTGTATCATGTATGACCATGGCTGATGACACAACTCTAGATTCCACATACTATGATTTTCTTCTTAAAATCCTAAGCTCCCCTCATTTCCTCCACATAAGTATATTGTGGTTCTGATAGTTAATAATGGTAGCTAACTAACACTTGTTAAGAGCTTACTAGGAGTCAGACACTGCCAAGAGCTACACATCTATCATTTTAAATAATCTTTATACCACCATGCCTAAGGACCTTTGAAGAAGTCTAAGGTCACAGAAAAAAGATTCCCATATTAAAACACACAGCTTTCAGAGAATAGTTTCAATATATCTAATCACCTCAAAATGGATACATAATTTCAACCATGCAGGAAAATGAACTTAAAATTTCAATAATAAAAGGGGAGACATACACAAAAAATATACTTATTGCAGGATAGGAATGGAGATCTTTTGTAATCTCATGCTCCAAAGTGGACACAATGTGTGTGTGTGTGTGTGTGTGTGTGTGTGTTTTCTTTTTTTTTTTGAGTTAGAGGCTCACTCTGTTGCCCAGGCTGGAGTGCCGTGGCACACTCATGGCCACCGCAGCCTCAACCTGCTGAGCTCAGGTGATCCTTCTGCCTCAGCCTTCCAAATAGCTAGAACTACAAACACGAACCACCAGACCTGGCTAATTTTTTGATTTATTGTAGGGATGAAGTCTCGCCAAGTTGCCTGGGCTGGTCTCGAACCCATGGGCTCAAGCAATCCCCTCACCTAGGTCTCCCAAAGTGCTGGGATTATAGGCATGAGCCACTGTGCCCAGCCAATATATATGTTGTTAATACTGAAGTGTTTGTTGTTCCCTTAACTGTGCCTTTTGGGTACCTTTAGGTATCTGTTCTAAGCTTTAACCAACTCATAAAAGAGGAAAGATGTTTTAATTGGTTGTGTATATCTGTTAATTTGCTGAAAGAGGATGGAATGATACATAAATTGGCTCAGTTTTTATAGTTAAAAAACAAACAAAAAAAAACTTTGCTGACCTTGACAAAATGACTCAGAAATATAACATCTTTAAAAAAATACTTGTTTCTATGAGGAAAAAAGCAACAACTGAGGAGTATGCAGTGAATACTATAATAGCTATTATTTTTAATTAACATTTTTTCTTGATATAAGGAGAAAAGGAAGGAGACATAAAGCTGGCAATGAATCCCTCAATGTACTGAACTGTCTCCATGGGTTTCACACTTAGGGACAAGTCCCACACATGGCAGAAATGGCTTTATAACATGAGAAATTGGGACTTTCAAATACACATAAAATCCATGCATAAATACTACTCAAGGACTAGTCCCCAAATTCATTGCACTTTATTGCCTTTTGGTTAGTAATTAAGGAATTTAGAATCTAAAATCACATCTAATTAAGGCTTTTAAACAGGCTCGGTGGCTCAGCCTGTAATCCTGCGCTTTGGGACGCTGAAGTGAGTGGATTGCCTGAGCCCGCAGGTTCGAGACCCGCCTGGGCAACTTGGCGAGACCTCATCTCTACAATAAATCAAAACATTAGCTGGGCGTGGTAGCGCGCACCTGTAGTTCAGGAAGGCTGAGGCGGAAGGATTGCTGGAGCCCAGCAGGTCGAGGCTGTGGTGGCTGGGAGCGGCCACTGCACTCCAGTCTAGGTGACAGAGTGAGACTCCAACTCAAAAAATAAAAAAATAAAATAAATAAAATAAAATAAAATAAAAGGATATAATGTTTATAAACAATTTTATGAAACCAAAAAATGTTTTCTTAAAAAGGTAATGTCATTTAATTATTCTCCAACTCACCCTCGTTCCATCTTTCCCTTACCATCAAAATATATACATCCCTGAAAAAATAAAGGAAACGGTATATAAGCACTGCTCTATTATGGAGTACTACTCCATCTCTCTTCAACTTGGGTTACAGGGAACGGTAGGGGAGAAAGTTCTAGATTATCACCTTGCAAGCACTAACAATTCCAGTAACAAGTATAAATTGGTAAGAGGCAGTTATGGTATAGTTGGTTTTATGCAAAATTTAGTCTCTGGAGTTTTAAGTTCAAGTTGTATAGCCTTTAGCAAATCCTTTAACTGCTCTGTACATCAATACCATTATCTATAAAAGGAAACGATATACCTGTCTAACGCATGAGCTACTACCAGTAGCAAAACTGAAAACTGCTATACAACAATTATCTCATATTAATCCAGCATCCTTAACTATGGAGAGTAAATAAAGCTGATGGAGTCATGAGTGTTCACCCTCAAAAGAGAGAGAATACCAACAATGAAGGTCCAATTTTAAAGGTTTTACCTCTTGAACAAACTAACTTAGTGAAAAATCACAAGGCCCATTTGTTGTAATTTCTTTTTAAGCTTTAAAGTAGGCATGAGAACAGAAGATGAGAGCTCAGTAAGAACAAAAGACCTCCCTTCGGAAGACATATTTGGCCAGTTCTGACCTCCTTATGTTGAACTCATGCCAGATTCCTTGGCATTCTTGTTTTGCCAACTCTCTTATAAAGAGGAAGGGTAAAGGTCAAAATAAACGGTGCATACAGGAAGTGGGGTTAGAGAGTATGTGCATTTTGGAGGCACACAGAAAGGCAAAAATCAACATGTTACTGAGAACCGAGCCTATGGTGTACACATTCTTATGGTAGTTTGTCGTGGGGATAAAAAGAAATGCAGACCACTTTATAGGAGCTAAAATATAAAGAAAGAGGGTAAAGAGTTAATGAAAAGTTAAAAATAAATATAAATTTAAATAATAGATAATAGAAGTGTAGAGGGAAGGTTAGATCATCAGACAGCTTCCTAAGTGTTTTGTTCTGAAAATAGAGTGACTTTATCCCAAAATCCACCCTTTCAGCTATCCTAAAAAATTGGAAGATCCAGCTTAATGGGGATAGTGTTTCAATTTTGTAAGATAAAAAAAAGTCCTGGAGACTTTTCAATGAGTTTACTTAATACTACTTAACAGTACACTTAAAAATGGTTAAGATGGTAAATTTTGTTATGTGTAGTTTACCTCAATTAAAACAATTGGAATGACTATCACCATGGAGCTCACATTGCCAGAGGGTGGAGCTGAGTGGTGATTACCACCTAGCACAGGGAATGTGCTCTCTCCTCTCCATCTTCCAAGCCTCCTTGTATCACACCTGGCCTGGTTACTCATTTACCTGCCTGGTCAACGAAGGTTTGCAGGTTTGTGAGCCCTGGGTTAGATCATTATTAACTGCTAAAGAAAAGGGCAGCAAAGCAAAGACTACAGTAGTTGAGAAGATGGGGAGACCAGATCTGGCTGGGCAATCAGAGCACTACCTGGGACTGGACTAGAGTTTGGTCTTAACAGAAAACAAGAAGAGTGATTATCAAGCTAGGATTTCAACCTGACATTTTGGGAAATCTTAGCAACACAAAGCTTTCTTGTCTATTTTTAAAAGCACTGCATAATGCAATAGGTTTTGTAGTGGCTGGGGGTTGGTGATATGGACATATAACTCTAAACTTATGTGTAGCGTATCTGGCAACCCAGAAATTTTGCTACGTAAACGCCTTAGAGAAATTTAACCAGTGCTCAAGAAAACATACAAGAATGTTGACAAAATTATTTGGAATAAGAAAAATTAGTAAGAATTTTAAAAATTATTTTTAAAGTTGTAAACAACCTAAACATCCCTCACCAGGAAAATAAAAAATAAACTGCAGTATATTCCTATACAGTAGAATCTGACATTGAAAACTAAGTGATTTAGAACACAAGTGAGCAAACTATGGAACATGGGTCAAATCTAGCCTGTAGCTTGTTTTTGTACATCCTGTGAGCTAAGAATGCTTTGTACATTTCAAAGGGTTGTTAAAAAAAATAAAGATAAAGAAGAATATGTTACAGAGACCACATATGGCCCACAAAGACTAAAATAATTACTATCTGGTCCTTTACAAAAAAGGCTTGCTGATCACTGATGATAAATCTCATAAACACAATGACCAAAAAGAAAACAAGCTGCAGAAGAATACACATAAGATGTCATTTACATGGAACATGCAAACATGCACAATATAAAATTATATGTAACTACATACAGTAAAAGAATAAGGAAATGCACAATGAATAAGAAATGCCAAATTTAGCACAGCAGGTATGGGGTGGGGATGGAATACCGGATCAGAGACAGGCACACAAAGAGCTTAAACTTACACTGTATTTGCCAAGTTTTACTTTTTGTGTCAGGTGGTGGGAAACCTGGTGCTCACTGTATTATTTATACCTTTCTGTGTATTTTAAAGATAATACATTTCAAACCATGCATCAATATTTATCCACCCTGAAACAGCAACTGGTTAGCGTACTTATTTCCCTGCCAAGGAGCATAGCAGTCAAACTAGCTGCATCATACCAATGATTTCAAGCTAAACTGAATCAAATTTTCTAAGTATGCTTATTTTGGAAAGGAAAGGAGGTGAGAAAGAGTTTGTGCCCATTTTGAAAGGCAAAGGGCTCAGTCGACCAGGCTGTGATTTCAGCCTGACATTTTGGAACGTCTGGGTGCCCTAACCAGAATGCTTAGCAACATTGAGCTTTCTCGGTTATTTTTCAAAGCACTGCATACTGCAACAGGTTTTGCAGTGGATGGGTGGGAAAAATGCAAGAGCAATTAGCATTCCAGAATTTTATCACTAGCTACACAGTTTAATGATATACAGAACCTGTTGGGCATTTCACAGAGGCAAGAGATCGGCAAATCAGGCCATTCAGGGAAAGCTACCCTAGTAAAAGTCATTAGGAATGTGGGTTAAAAAGTTGTGGGAATCAAACTGATAAGCATAAGGAATTAAAACTGTTTCCACTGCTACTTTCAGTGGGATAAATCTTTGGAAAAAGAATTAATCTAAAAGACAATTCTGGCAAATTCTGAAGGAAGTCTAATTTTTCTTGAAATGCATTTGGAAGTTATGCAAATTTTAGTCATTGTGAAAATATTAAACAAAAGCAAACTTTCAATATCCCAGCCTGTTTCCATTTTTGTGAAACAACTTTATTCATTAGCCAATTCTATGGCCTCACATGTCTGTCACAGGAATGAAAAACAATCATTATTGATTGGAGTCAAAAGGGTAATAAAGTCACAAGAAACATGTCAAAACACTCAGTTTGTGACAAGAAAGTCTTGCCAACTTGTTTCTTCCCACAATCCTATCTCAAAGAAAGTCACCACAACCTTAAAGTAGTCAAGGATAAAGTTGGAAAATGACAGCAAGGGCATGAGAAATTCACACACACTGGGACCTACAGCTAGCATCTAAGAAAATAATCTTCCCCTCCACTAGCTGATACACTTTTTCTCTTTTCCCCAGCTCTACTGGTCCAGAAAGGCTACAGCACTACCACCTTAAATGTATATTACCTTTCTGAATAATTCCTATGTTTCCTCCCTGCCAATGGTGTGAAAGTACCATTTGTCACTAAGATTTCTCTAAGGGCCCCTTCTATATGCATCAAACAGGAAGGCTTATGTAATTTTCAGATGAATAGCCTACATCTGTACAGCTTATGTAGCTTTCAAAACATTTCCAAGTTTGGTCAAAGCTACCAATGTTGCACTTTCCTTTCTCCACCATATACCCAACACTGCTTATACATTAAAGATAAAGGAAGGGACGAGAAAGGAGAATCACAGAATCAGTAAAACAAGCCATCACTGAAGGATGAAGGAAACAGAAATAGTTTAGGATGCAATGTTTACTTTAGAATAGCTTCTCCAAGAGGACAGCTCAGTTTTTCTGAAGGCAAGTTTAGGAATAAACTGCATTTGAGAATTACCACTTTCTGGTCATCATACTGAGCTAGAAGGAATTGCTGAAATGTGAAAAGGAGGCTAGTATGCTAATTTTGGCAATGACTTTAAATCTGACTCTACAAAAGCTCTAAAGAAGCATCACAAATGAGTGAGTTTTGAGTTTTTCTTCTCTATCAGTTCAACTCAGCACAGATGTACTGATAAACTGGGTAACTGTGCAGAGGTTTTCTCCATAGGGAGAGTTAAAAGGTCATGAATATCCTCTGTCCATGTATGAGTTCTAGAATAACTTAGGAATGACTATGTAAGCTAACTTCTGATCATATCTAAATATTACTTTGCTAATTTTTCATATTTTAGAAGTGCATCTAGTCTAAGAAGCCATGTTATCCTTATCCAAAATAAAAATGTTAAGTGCTAATTTAACCACTTTGAAATATTTAAAACTGTATGAATGTCAATATTGTTCATTTATACAAAAATAAAGCAAACCTCCAAAATGAGAATTGAGATAACTAAAAAGTAACAGAAAATATTGGTAGAAAGCACGTTGAAAGTCTTTACACATGCATGTGTAAATCAAACCTATATAACCACAACTGGTATATTAGTGTAATTTAAATGCAAGACCATTAGAATTACTTACTGATATGATTATCTGCTTCACAAGCTTAGTATCATCAATACAATCAAATGCCGCCAGTAAAACCAAATGAGAGTATTGGCCCTGCAATTGAAAGACATGAAGGTTAAAAAAAATGCATAGACTTTCCCTCTTATTCTACCTACAGTCCTTTCATTAAAAAGTTACCATCACTGACCACTTATCCAACATAATATAAACAAGATGAATAAAAGCTATTAAAATGAACTTCTCCTCTTATCAGAACCTAGTTAATTATATTCTAGAGGTAAGGTTGATTAAAAAAAAAGAAGGAACAGAAAACACATTCTTTATTATCAAATAGCCCAAGACTAACCAGGACATAAAACCTGTCTGAATAGATATCCTGTTAATAAATAGCTACTTGAAAATTAAGCAAGAAAGTTCAAGTGATAAGATTAAGTGAAAAAAAAAATCTATCTATATAGGTATGTGTATTTATATATAGATATGTAAAATATTCCAATCATAAAAAAGAAAATATATACAATGAGATATAAGTTTATACACACACACACACACACACACACACACACAGACACACATACACACACACACACACACACACACACAATACATGCATACTGAAAATCCTGGAAGGCAAAACACTGCAAGTCACCTCAGGGTTAAAGAATTACAAACGATTTTCCATTTTCTTTCGCATACTGTCCAATTTCTTTAAAATAATTCTGCATAACTACTATATAAATACTAAAAAAAAAACCTAGAAGAGTATCATTATATACTTAATGTGAGAATGAGATAAAAATCATTGCTTTAAAAAAGTATAGCAGCATAAGATCATACAAATACACACTGTGGCTTTTACAGTAGTCACCTTATAAAATAACATAATTATTTTCACGATGGTGATATTGTTCCAAACATTTAAAGAATCCCTACTTTATGTTAAAAATAAAAAGAAAGCAAAAATCTGTTTTCAGAGTTAGTAACTTTTTTTTTTTAGTATCCTGGATGATGATAATTTTTAAAAATTTTATTTTAATGGGAATTTGACTTTTGATAACAGCCCACATTCATTCAATGACTATGACAGGTAATAAAATTTCAATTAGAAACAATGAGGAAATGGATAATTGTTAAGGTCAAAAAGATAAACTGAAGAAAAACAAAAAAAAGACTAATCTTCTTACTATATAAAGACCAATAATCAACTAAATATTGACAAAGATGAAGAGTCAGTTAAAAAAAAAAAAGAAGTACAAATAGCTTTAAATATATGAAACACCAATTTCCACCTATCCTATAGGCACTGTTAAAAATCTCTGACAATAGACTAATTTATCAAAGGTTTGGGGAAGATCAGGAACACTTTAATGTCAGTGGTAAGAATGTAAAGTGACTCAACTTCTCTGGAGACAACTGACAACATCTGTAACAATTTAAAATGTATGTATGACCTGATCCAGCAGTGCTAGTTCTAAGGATTTATCTTACGGACGTGCTTTCAGGAAAGTAAAAAGACTTATGTATGAGGATGTTCACTGGAGTACTATTGTGCTTTTAAAAATCTAGAAACTACCCAATTATCCAACAGTAGGGACTGGTTAAAAGAATAATGGTACAGTCCTACAGTGAAATATTACAAAGTCATTAAGAAGAATAAGGCAGATAGATGTATACATGTTGAAATAAGATTAGTTCTAATGTAAATTAGGTGAAGGGAACAAAATACAGAACAATGTGCATAGTACAAAACCACTGGTTTCAGTATTCTCAAGTCACACACACACAAGCATGACCAAATACAAAATATCCCTGGATGAATATAACAGATGCTGGTACAGAATTGAATCTAAATGAGACAGTTTCACAAGCTAGACATTTTAACATGTTTCTCTCAGCAACTGGTAGAACTAAAAGATAAATAAATCAGTAAAAACACTGATGATTTAAGTGACATTGATAGAATACCATACCAAACAACTCTACAATGCATTCTTTTCAAGATGCTAAGGCAGACCATATGTTAGCCTATAAAACAAGTCTCAATAAATTTAAAAGAACCAAAATAATATAGTATATCAAGAAACTCCAATATTAGAAAACTAAACACTTCTAAATAATCCATGGATCAAGCTCATACGTTATGTTAGATTATCTCTCTCTTTAGAGGTAACTCTTACAGATTAAAGAAAATATTGTATTGTTAATTTCTGTTATCATCACAGTACCATGCTGGGATTAGGATCTCAACTGTTGAATTACCTGACATAACCAAACTGTAAAATTAAAACAATCTAATTTATTACTTAAAAATGTTTTACTATTAATACCGTTTAAAATTTTCTATTAATATTCTATTTTTATTCATTTCTAATTTAAAGAATTCAAATTAAAATGTCATGAATAAAAATTTACTTAATGATGAAATATAAATTATAAAATAATCTCATACTCTGAAACAATTCATAAGAGAATCCCATATTTCACTCTGATACAGGAAAGTTAGCTGTCTTCTGAATGGTTTTATATCAACTCTTCTGTCTCTACAGAAGACAACAGGTATACAATCAACCCAAATAATTTTAATTAGCATTTGCTGTATTGAGTGTCCACTAGATGCTAGTAGTTTCCATGGGATTCACAGAGGACAAACTAGTTGACCATTAAATAATTTTAGTTGACCTACAAATTAGAAATTTAGTGATGAGCTAAGATATTCGTCAAATATAATATATAAATTACAACTCAAAAATTAAAATTATATTTACTACTGCATATATTCTAATTATAGTATTCTATAGCAATACTATGAAAAACTACTATCTAAATACATACAAACCCTATTTTTCAGCCAATTAATTACCCAGAAAAAACTTTTGTGCCCATTAATTTCATTAGAAGAGCTGTTATTGCGTTGCCAAAAGATTTCAAAGAACTATAAAATTTAACAATTTGAATTTTCCATGACCAAACTGCAAATTTATTCCATTAAAAAAAGATACGCCCAGACTGGAGTGCAGTGGCACACTGCCGGCCACCACAGTCTCGATCTGCTGGGCTCCGGTGATCCTTCTGCCTCAGCCTTCCAAGTAGCTGGAATTACAGGTGCGCACTACCACGCCAGCTAATTTTTTTTGATTTATTGTAGAGATGAGGTCTCGCCAAGTTGCCCAGGCGGGTCTCGAGCTCAGGCAATTCACTCACCTTGGCCACCCAAAGCGTGGGATTACAGGCTGAGCCACCGAGCCCGGCAAAAAAGATAAACTTTTAATTCCTGTTAAGGTTTTGGTGGCAAAAATTGGTGTCAAGTTTTCTTAAGTGTAATCTGGCATTATTTACCCAGAGACTCAAATATGTATATGCCTTAAGCAGGCAGTAATTCTCATGTTTAATTGACATTACTGGACAAATCAATTAGAGAAACTAGTAAATGTCAGAATATCTAATAAAAATGAAGAATTGTCACAATGTAATGTTAAATTAAAAAAAGAAAAATATATGTGGTATGATTCCCATTTTGTGTGAATAATATATGAAAATACAAGCATATGCATACAAAAAGATTACAATAAAATAAATAATTTTCTTCTTGGTAATTTTCCAAATTTTCTATAATAGATAGGAATTCATTTTACTATTAAAAATAATTAAATATGTAGTTGTGTTATACTTACGTTAGCCACCTTTTCAACATAAGTCTTCATTGTTTTCACAATCACTTTTCTGTCCTTAAAAAGGAAAAATTGCCTCAATAAACTTTGAGTTATAAATTAAGGATATTTCATAATTAAAAATCTTATCAGAGCTATAATAATCTTAGACCTGTAGGCGACAATCCACTTACATAGTCTAGCATATGGTTAGTATTCATAGATATTTGTTGAATGAAATTAAATTTAAAAATAGCAGATATATATAGAGAGAGAAAGTATAACTATCTTTTGAAGGCAGAATTATGCTGATCAAGGAAATGATGCTCATTTCTGTTACACTTCAGTGATTAATAAGTATCTTTACCTTTCTCCTCTAAGTATAGCACACCCACAGGAGCACAAGCATGCGACTAGTTGTTCCTTATTTCTTCTTTCTTCCCCTCCTCCAATAAAAGGAGGGATGAAAGAGCCTGACAGGTCCCAAAATCTCTATAAACTAAAGCTTAACATACAATAACTCAGACAATATATATGAGTTTACACGCTTGACAGATCTCTTTCCATCCTCTAATGAAACCTTCAGATTTCCACTCAGGCAAAGAACATTAGGCCTATAGAAGATGGCTCATTCCTGTGAGGCCCTGAGGCACAACTTTGAGAAGATAGTGCTGTTTATAATAGGGCAAAGACCAAAGTGGGTGAAAAGTTTAAGGACAGGCAAGTCAAGCCTGCAGATGAGGCACAGCTCTGAATGGCAGAGTTTACTCACAAGTGCTGCCACATTTACCTTGGGTGTGCCGTGCCACAGACAGTGCATAGCCACTCTGGAACCATCGTGTGTATGTGCCAGGTATATCACAGCTTCACGGATGGCTTCAATCATTTCCTAGGGAACAAATGCTATCAGGGCTTTGCTTTATTTTCTTTCTTTCTGCGGTTTTATCTGTCTACAGGGGGCGGTTATGCACAGAGTAGGAAAGGAAGAGATTGCAGGTAGAATACAATTTAATTTTTAACTTTGCAGACAATTTCAGACAGACACACAAACTCTTTCTAGAAATATTCTTTTCCATCAAGAGCCGTAAATACTGCTGGCAGGCAATTTCTGTTAAGCACAATACCCGACTTTCACTGATGTCTAGTTATAAAAAGTCACAGGCTATACATAATATGTATAATATATTCTAAATGACTTTCCAAGAAAGTATAGAGGGGGTGTGATAAGAAGGGAATTTTAAACAGAACAGCTAGATAAAGTAAATAAAATGTGCTTCCCTAAAAGAGACAACCAAAATAATCATTCTGATTAAAAAAGTTTCTTTTATGGTTTATCACTGGATTATCTCCAGAAATCATACTAATTCCTTACCACAAACACAATTAAATAACATTTCCCTATAACAAATTAATTTCTGTATTAATATTTAGACTAAGCCCTTACCTATAAATGACTCTGTAGTAAAAAAAAAAAATCATTTAATTTCTTACAAGGCACTTTGGCTTAATTTATTCATCTTTTTTTTTCAATGTTTCAATTTCTTATTTATAGTCTCTTTTCTTTTTTTTTTTTTTGAATTGGAATCTCACTCCATCGCCCAGGCTAGAGTGCAGCGGCATGTTCATGGCCATTGCAGCCTTGACCTGCTGGGCTCAGGCGATCCTTCCACCTCATTTTCCCAAGTAGCTGGAACTATAAGCGCATACCACCACACCTGGCTAATACTTACATTTTTAAAGTGTAAGTACACAGGATGTAAATGAGTTCTGGCACCTAACAGTGGTAGGATCCCATTTTAGTCTATTTCCAATTTAAAAAATTTATATTAAATAAATACAAAGCCAACTGAAGGACAGGAGTCTAATTTCACCAAAAAGGAACAAGTGATTTCACCCTCAAGTATCTTACAATCCATTTCCAAGATGAATCTTAAAAACACAGCTTCCAACTAACATACCTGAACTTTGAATCTCTTCAAAGCTATCCAGATGGAGTTATACACATATTCCAATTATGTTTCCATTATTCCCAAAGGTTTTTTTTTTTAAGTCTCTCTTTTGAAAATACCCTCAGTGCCAGAAAAGATAATTTGTCTCATTACTTTATATTCATACTAAGTTCCAAATGATTTTTTTGCTGTTATTAAAATATTCAACACTAAAGATACTCTCTAGTACTGAACATATTTAAATGATCACTGTGTCAGTTCTGAACATACAGTCCTGCTTCAGTAAATCCAGAACTGTGGGATACTGTGTTCTGCAGGAAAGAGAAATACCCAAGACAAGATGCTGCTATGGTCATTGAACTGTAAGCGTAGGTGGGTGGCTACTCTTGGGAAATAATTTTGTATGCCAATTTTGTAAGTGTTGAAACTTCAATGAATGTATAATCTGGTGTATTTGTTAAAAGAAGTCAGTCTCATTATTTTAGTTTTCCCTTGTGATTAGAAAATGAGGACAAATGGACAATGAGCTCACTGTACGATGAGGCAAGCAAAGTTCAGGGAACTAAGCGATGCATTCTCATTTGTATTCCCATCACTGATTTGAAGGGCAGTGCAATTTACCTTCACTCTCTGTTCTTTCTTCTATCATATAAAGTGCAGGTTTTCATGGCCCATTTAGCTTTACATAAGTATCCTGCCCTAACCTTTTAAAGACAACATAATTTTTTTTGTATTGGCACAGTTGAATTTAAAACTACCCAATGATGAATATTCCTGCATGTATTAGTTAATTTGCAGATTGGATTAGCTAGAGGGTACTCTGGATTATAATTAAAATATAAAAATTCAATGCAATTAGTACAACTGAGGTCAATTCTATCGTTTTCTGGAAAAAATCTAAATGAAATCAGCAGAGTTGTTCAAAGGAAGTTTAGTGGACTGTCTTTTCTAAATAAGAAACTCTATAAAATTTCCAAAAGACAATGTAAATCAAAGAAATATTCAAATTTCTATCCTGCTCCTCCACCATGTTTTGGTTTAAAAACAAAAGACCAAGAACTTACTGATCTGAGTTTGAGGGGTGCATAAGTAAAAAAGTCCAAGAATACTTTATGCACCAATGAGTGCTTAATCACAGCTTCCCTGAAAAACAGAAAACAAAAAACCACAAAAAACCACATCAGATCTGGCACTAAGTCAAACAGAGATAGGTAATCTTGCAATCCTAAAATAATCTAAATAAGTAAAACAGTTTCACTAAATATAATAGACTGTATTTTTCAGTAATACTAAGACTTTAAAAAATATTTAGACTGTGAAATTTAGTGCCATCTACAACCAAGTGCAAATTGCTAGTATCTAATCAGCAAACATGAAATAATCATTTAGTACATGCTCTACCTTCTTAAACAAGGACATCTATATTTTCTTCCCAGCACTGAACACAATTAGAAATCCACCTGTGGGCCTATTTTTTTTTATAGCTGTTTTCTTTCTGTCAAGCAGCCTTCACAAGGCATCCATTTCATAAAATAATTTTAGTAGAATTAAAACTTGAATGGATCAAAACAGTGTCAACAATTCCAACACTTATTTAATCCAAGTCCCTTAGAATGACACTTGGTGAGTCAAGGTGTACAGTGGAGGCTGATGGCCAGACATCAAAGACCTAAAGTCCACAAAGAATATCCAAGCAGATAGCAAAAACGAATGCTGCCTTTATTGGCAAAGCACTGTTCTGAGTATTTTGAAAATATCAACCCATTTAATCTTCATAAAACCCTACAAAGTCTATACTATTATTATCCCAATTTTATAGGTATGGAAACTGAGGCATACAAAAGTTAAGTTGCCCCAAATTTAAAGTTAGTAATGGAGATTGTGGGGGAACTAGGAGTCACACCCTGGCAGTCTGGTCTTAGAAGCTATGCTCAACCATTCCACTATGGTATAGATGCCAAGAAGGCCACATGACATGCACAGGCTTCTAAATCCTACAATCCTATTTGAGTAACAGATTATATTTGTGAAACTATTTAGTATACATGGCTTCCACATAACATCTTATTTGGGGAAAGTGTTTAATTGCTTAAAAAAGTGTATAAACCATTACTGTACCTTATCATCTTATAGGATATAATATTTAAAAAAGAAATCTTCTGCAGCAAGAATGGTTTCAAACCAAAATTTTTATACTCTTATTTAGGACAGAGTAAACTGTAAGCAGGAAATATCCATGCTTTCTGGGCAAAAGATACATAAAACTTTCCTCCTTCAAATGTCATTTGTTAAGAAAAAACAAAAACATCTCTCTTACTTTTCGGCCATTGGAGTTAAAATTTGTTTCATTTCATCCATAATAAGCTCTAATTTTTCTGGCTGTACTTCTAACACTTTGTCCAGAGTTGGGTGATCTGCTGACTGCAACAAAAGAAAGATCAAACCCCTATAAATTTAATTCAATTTCTTCAGAACAGAGAAAAGCAATTATAGTCATTTTAAATAAGCTTAAACAAATCCAAGATTTCCCATATTTATATAATGAAAGCCCTACTACAAATACATTTACAAAGTAATTCCCAATTCTCTGATTCTCAGTCTGTACATTTACCATTGTATCTAAAGAGCCAGGCTGTATGCCAACCAAGTCAACCAGTCAACAGAGTCTTTGCCAAGCACCTAGCTTATACAATCGTAAAATAGAATAGTTCAAAATTCTTGCCACTATGTATCCTGCAATTAGTTGGATATTTCTATAGTAAACTGTTAACAAAAGAAGTAGAGCAACAAGTTCAACAAGGAACTGAGCCTGACTTATGGAGGCCTCTCAGGAATCAGTTGAAATCCCTTCAGACAAATGGGTACATTTATGTCCCAAGTTTGAAATAGATCTTGTAACTGTCCTAGTCCCATTACTGGCCAATCTCAGATTCAATCCCTGTACTCCATCCAAGGGTGGGTCTCTTCACTCCCTTTCATCTCTGGAGAAGGGCAATATGCACACATGAAGCAGCACACAGGAAAAGATAGCAACAGAGAGCCTAATGCACTTGAGCTGGCTAGGGGGTGGTTATAAAACTTCAATAACTGTTAGGAGTCTTCTACCCCAGTCAGGCAGACTGCAGAAATAGAATAGTATGACACACAGCGCACTCAGCACTCAGAAGGGAGGAACAAAAGTAGCCTGATTTGAAGGGGATTTAAACCCAATGCCCTAGGAGAAAGAGAAGCATATCACTTGTTCACTACAGTAGAGATATAATAACCTGAGAATAAAAGGTATAAGATGAACTCTTAAAGGACCACCCAAAATAAAAATACTTAAAGATTGTAAAATATTGGAAAACAAGGCACTGGAAGTTAAGAAAAAGCATGTAGAAAAAGTAAAAATACTACAAAAAATTTTCTGGAAACATCACCTTGTAAAGATGAAATGTGTTTCCGTAGAGCTCTTCTGTCAGCATGTTCCTCTGCTCCAAAATGGCTTTGTCATTATATGCATATTCCACAATGGCCGAGGCTTCCGCATGCCGCAGCATCTTCTTCACCTGGCCTTTAAAACTCCTGATTACCTCCGCAATCTGTGGCTTACTTCTAAACCCAGAACAATCATGGAGAATTAAATGATGGAAAGAGAAAGGCAGGTGACACTGAAACAAGATTGACTTCTGAGACCAACTCATCAACATATGCGCATATAAGCCTCCCACAGGGAAATGCTTGTGAGTAGAAAAACCAAACTGCCTTGCATTTCTACTCCAAGTTTTAAGTGATGTAGTAGCCAACTTGTCTAGGCTGAAACTTGGCTCTGCTTGTTTGGAAGACCCTGAGCAAATTATTTAACCTCTGTGCTTCAGCCTCTTCATTCATAAAACAGAAATAAGGTTGCTGTGACGAAATGAGCTAAAATGCACTGAGAACTGTGATCAATACACAGTAAGTGCCCAATAAATGTCAGTTCCTATTAAACTGTTAGCTTGAAAAAAGGTAGCATAGGAGAAAAGAGAAGGTAAAAGTCAAAGATGCAAGGAAACAGGAAACCATATTCTAAGAATCTTTTTTAAGACAGGACTTAATCACAACTATTTTACTATATTCTAAAATATAATCAAGTAGCTGATAATTATAGCCAGGAATATGTTGTTTTGAAAATTCTGTCAACTGCACATTAATCTTTCTTGTTACTGGTTATCATATTCTGGCACGTTATCCCATAATCAAAATAACTGGTCAATTTCACAATTTTTATGTTAAAAGAAGACTGGTGACTGAGTATGGTGGCTCATGCCTCTAGTCCCAGTACTTTGGGCCAAAGTGGGAGGATGGCTGGTGCCCAGGAGCTCAAGACTGTTCTGGGCAACATAGCAAGACCTTGTCTCTAGAAAAAATGTTTAAAAAATTAGCTGGGCATGGTGGCACTCCTGCAAGCTCAGCTACTCAGAACGTATACTTCTTTGAAAGTTACCTTCCCCAAAAGGGAAATATGTCAGTTTAAAAAGTATATTCCAGCCCAGGAGATCGAGGCTTCCGTGAGCTGTAATCAGGCAACTGCACTCTAGCCTGAGAAACAAGTGAGATCCCAACTCAAAAAAAATAAAGAAAAAAGAAAAAAGATTAGTTAAGACAAGTACTGGTTCAACCTAATTTAAGAAATTCTCTCATTTTGACATTTTCTAACCCACAAACCCTACCTCAGTCTACTTGCCTGCCCCTCCCAATCTTCCACTCTCTAAACACTGGTAACTTATTACAGTTATTCTATTTCTCTTCTTCAGAGCTTCAAAATAGAAAAATATGCCCTTAAGAATGGTGAAGATAGTACCATACTTTTATACTGATTTCAATAATTGTTTTAAAGATGATACTCCCCAGAAACATCACAAACATCTGCCAAGGGCTATTACTATGACCATAGATTTTGTAACTGCTGAGCATAGCTGGAATCTATGTCTTCAAAATTTAAAAGAGGAAAAAACGAATTTTGTAAATAAAGCAACTTACCCATACATGAGAAACTTCTTAACAATATTTCTGGAATATTTGGCTTTACTTAACTCGACCAAATCACCTAAAAAATAAAATACATTATATAATGACTTGATACCCTCATTTCAATTTTACAGGAACAAAGGAAAGAACTAAATACATGCACAATCCTGGAAACACAAAGAATTCTCCATTTGTCCCAGGCAACAGACAGAAACATAAAAGGTTCTGCAGAAGACACACCTCGACAAGAATTATCTTCTAGGATGGTCTTGGGTATTTCAAGAGAAAACAAGTGACTTATTAAAATGATAGTTAATCTTCAATATGTAACAAATACCTCGCAATTCTTCAAAAGCCTGTTTTCTCTGTTCTTCATTTCCATACTGAATGTAACACTGGATCACACGAGTAGAATCATGTGCAAATGCAATCTATAGGAAAAAGTTTGAGACTTTAGACTAATTCTCTTCTAAGAGTTATATTCATTACTTTTGTTTCACTGTGGCCTCTCTTAGAATTCCTTGTTGGAAACAAAGTAGAGTCTTAATGGATAAAATCAAACTTACATGATGTGGGAGCAGAAATACTTGTTTTAATTGGACAGAACATCGTTCTTTGGTTTTGCTGCCTATCATATTTGCTAGATATAATCAATAATGACATTGAGACAGGAATAGATTGAATCATTTTTGCAAGATTCCTATTATAATTACAACCAAACAAAACCACCTAATAATTATACAGATTATACTCACTTCTTTGAAGGTTACCTTTGCTAAAAAGGTAAACATGTCAATTTAAAAAGTATATTACTCCTTGATTTTTTTTTTACTTAAGTGATCTAAGAATGTCTGGCTTTGGCAAAAAAAGGTATAGATAATCAATCTAAAAGTTTTACTACACAAATAAATATAACTATATCCATACACATTGGCAATTATAAGTTGATCACCCATTTCTCACATTTTCATTATAATCCCTGCATACATATTCAGTTGTATTCTAGAAGAGCTGTTGTATTTCAAATCTGATTCTCCAACCCATTCCCCCTCACAACTACTGGAAGGATCAATTAATTAATTTTTTAGAGCAATATCCACAAACCATCAGTCATGCAGCATTATTTTTATTATGCAACAATACCAGTCTACTTCAAAAGTACTTATTTGTTGCTCGCTCTGGTCTTTAAAATTTTTTAATTCCAACAAATCAGAAGGTAAGGACACACCTTTATCAAAGTTACAGATTTCAGAAGAATTTCTTTAAGGGAAATTTCAAGACAACTTTGATAAATCTTTTAAAAAAATAAGGCTGTTTTTGTATATATATTGAGTGCCTACTATATAACCAATACACATGCTTCAAATGTACTTTTCTCATTTACATCTCAAAGCAGCTGTAAGAATGTGTTATATTCCCATTTTACAGAGGAGATAAGGTTATGAGAAGGAACTTGCAACTTTGTCACCCTGAGGAAGAAACTTAACTTCTCTGTGCCCTAGATCAAAAATGTGCAATAGGGAGGATAATATAAGATAAATAAGACAACATATGCTCTGGTTAACACAATTCCTAGCATAAAATAAATAAGTGATAAATAAGTTATTGTTATTGTCCAAAAGCACAAATAATTTAAACAGCAGAGACAGGATCTGAACTCCCAAGCCCATTGTCATGCAGCAGTAACCCAATGGCAGTCAAGAAAAAAAAATCTATGAAAAATTTATACACTGAAGGTAACAGACCATTGCTAGAGCTGGGGGGCAGTTCTATAGTAAAAAGATCTTGTTAAATTTATAAGAAAGAAGCAGCTGAGAGGACTTGCTATTTCAAGACATTCCTTCAAACTGTAATACAGCATCTGGTGAGACCTATGCATCTGGTTTGGCAAAGGCTGCCCCTCCAGGGACTCTAAATCCGTGGGAATCTATTGTCTTACAAGGAATAGCCGCTATGTATTTAGTCAAATATGGAAAGGTCACTGGAAATTTATTATAAAACAGGCTTAAGCAGCACCAACTGAGGCTAATATTCTCAAATCCACTATATTTTAGTTAAAGATCTTTGCATGATGTTTACAAAAGAAGGAGAAAAAGAAAAGTAATATGTTTGCATCACAAATACAAAAAAGTCAGCAATTGAGAACACACTAAATTATATGGTGTTTAGAGCAAGACATTTAAACAAATACTATTAAACTAATAAATTTCTCAAGAAATTTAGAATTTCTCAGAATACTGATTTATTTGAAGTAAATTACTAAAAAAAAATGACATAGTCAACTGGTAGTCTTTTTTCACAACTCCCCAGAAATGAGTTGCTCATTATTAAATTTTTATTTAGTCAGTATTATAAAAGATATTTGAAATTTTTGGCCAAATACACTGGGAACAAAGACACATTCACCTGTCACAAATGGTCAACTACCCTTCCCTGAGAGTGAGACAATTTCAATTGTTTACAGTTGCAATGATGCGTATGCCCTACTTACAGTTTTGATTTTCCCTTGAATCAACTTCTGCAAGTCACTCATTAACTTTACTCTTTTCTCTTTGTCACAGTCTTTTCTGCACATGAGAAGAGGAAGGAAACACAGTTTAAGTAAAGAAGTAAAATAACTTGTAAAATAAAATACATGAAACTAAAAAAACCATACCAGCATATTTTCACTAAGTTCAGCATGATTTTCCTTTCCAAGGCAGCAAACCTGACATTAAAATTACTATTCCAGAGCAGCCAGACAAAAGTAATTTTCTCAAAGGCAGCAACTCATCTCACAAGGTGTAATTTTATGAATCAATCCAAATCTTAACAGCTAGAACTTCAGAAGTAAAAAAAATAATAAAACAAATCCAAAACACCAAATACTTAAGTATTTCAAAACCTAGCTGATAAGAAATTGTCCTTCATTTTCTCACCCTTTTCTCAGGAAGAATGTCAAATCTGTTTTAACCTCACACATTTTCATAGGCATATCTGATGCCATCCTAATGATTCTACATACTTCTGCAATGGGCACACATCCAAGTACCAATGCTTCTACTGGTCTGTTAGGAGTCCTCCCTCAATAATCCAAATGCTATGTCGTTATTTATTTTAGGACATCTCATTATGTAGAAAGTATATTGTTCCTTCTCCACTGTCTCAAAGGGATCAACAAACATCAGTCAGGAGCATTACCTTCTTAAAATCTCCCAAATCTGCTTCGCCCGAACAACAATGTCATAGTTGGTTTTATCAATGAGTTGTCTGCTTTGCTTCAGTTCTTTCTTTTTCTTTTTGAAGTCATCCCATTTAGGTTTCTTGGCTGTTGATTCTGTTTACAGAAATTACTTTTGGTTACATTTAACATTCTGAGTGCCACAAACACACACAAATTAGGAACAAAGAGTGATCACTAATCAGGATCAATACTCATTGTGGAAGCTAGAAAGGAGAAAATACAATTCCCCATAAACATATATTTTACTTCATTTTCTGAGCAGTTTGTACATTTTAAATTTGGTTAAAATCAATCATTCATTCAACAGCTCTGTGTTGATTTTTAATAGCACACCTATTAAAAGAAAAGAACATTAAAAGAATTATTAAAGCAACTAAAAATTTTTAAGTTTTTTAAATTGTAAAATGAAATTCTACATCAGAAGATTAAGATAATTGAACTTTGGTATAATCAATTTTCAATGGAAACAAAATTAGTCCAAATTAAAACAGAAAAAACAATTTCAAAAAGTTACTGATCTGAGTGCTGCTGTGTATTAAGTCATTTAATTCTTAAAACAACCCTAGGAGGTAGGTACTAATATTATCACCTTTTTCATGCTGTGGAAACAGATGCACCAAGCAGTTAAGTCTTTGCTTAACTGCTGTCCAAGGCCACACAACCAGCAGTAGTAGAGTCAGGATTCAAACCCAGAAAGGACCCTCTGCTGTCTCTTATTCATAACAATGCACAACAACCAAAATTTCCAAGTTCTCTAAAAACAGAGTGATGCTATAAAAGTCAAATATCCTTCTATTAGTACTTTTTTTTTTTTTTTTTGAGTTGGAGTCTCACTGTCGCCCAGACTGGAGTGCAGCGGCCGCTCCTGGTCACCGCAGCCTAGACCTGCTGGGCTCCGGCGATCCTTCCGCCTCAGCCTTCCAAGTAGCTGGAACTACAGGCGTGCGCTACCACACCCAGATAATTTTTTGATTTATTGTAGAGATGAGGTCTCGCCTGCCCAGGCGGGTCTCGAACCCGCGGGCTCAGGCAATCCACTCACCTCAGCCTCCCAAAGGCGCGGGATTACAGGCTGAGCCACCGAGCCCGGCTTCTATTAGTACTTTTTTGACTTCAAAATCCAACTTACCAACTAAGCCAATGAGGCCAAACGAATAATTTAATAAAATGAGTATAATTTGCATGATTATCCTGAAGGAAACCTGTTAGTGAAATAGTTTTTGCTAAATCTCTGATTATAAAAAAAAAAGTGCAAAAAAAATTTCCCCTATAAAACCAAAACCTACCCATAACCTCTGATTATTTCCTTCTTGCCTTTTCCATGCATATTTTATATTAATCTTTAAAAATTCAGAATGTCTTAACATTATTGTGTTTTCTCATGAAACTAAACATTCCTCAAGTACATAATTTTTAGTGCAGACACAATACTACAGTGAATTTATTATTCCCCTTTTTATTATTTACTTGTTTATTCTCTGTCTGGTAATACAAAAGATTATAAGCAATGGAGGGCATATTTACCATTAATGAAGGGCATCTTTACCATTAATATTAGGGCATCTTCTACTAAATAGCAGAGGATAATAACTGATCCAGAGCTAATTTAATTCCACAAATATTTGTGCACCCTTGATATGTGTCGGGCCACTGTGCAGAAGATATATATCAATTTGGGGGTTGTCTAGTATCCAGTCTCTCTCAGTTACTCGTATAAATACATGAGAAAATAAAATCAAGAGTTCCATTTTGAGATGAAAGGAACATACCTTACATAGCAAAGGAAATCAGGGCTATAGCATGATGGGATCTTAATATGAGAATGAAATCCATGTTTAAAAAACAGGTGTCAAGAACTCCAGCAGGAAAAGGAAGGATCTAGTACAGAAGCTAGGAAAGAAAAAGCAGGAATGAGAAGTTGGAAGAAAAACTACTGGCAGTGGGAGAGCCAGGGTTGGGATGAAGGAGGATGAGAAAGATAAAATTAAGAGAAAAGATGAGGACTGGAGCATGAAAGGATCCTGTTGGCCTCATGAGAAACAATGAAATTTTCCCTTTTTCTCGCCATCTCTTCAACTCCCTGTCTTAAGGCTGTTGTCCTTCTAGTGAGCAGCCCTTAGGCAAGAATAGAGTAAGTACTAGGACTAGGGAACAGCACTGATAAGGCCCGATGGCAGTGGTCTCAGCTGGTCACAAAGGAGCAGCGTTAGCCTATGCTGAGTTGAAGAAAGAGAATGAAAGGCCCTGGAGAAATTCTCACAATGTCACAGAGAATATAAATATACAATAGGACATGTAGCCTGGAAACTGCTTGTTTGAAACCAGTACAGGGCAATGCACAACAGGGGCATGTTACGCAACAGAAAACAGAGACCTGGGTTAGAAAGGATCCACTAAATATAATGATGAAAGATTAGCAGTTTGCGTCAATAGACAAATAGGAGCCCTGTCAACACTTCCAATCAGTGAACAACTTGCCCTGAACCAATTAAAATCAAATCTGTCATGTGTATACTTTTTCTGGAACTGTGACTGTATATGAGCCATCTGATGGGTTGATTATATTAGACTAGCCTAAGCTCTCTTAGGGCAGGGTCTATAAGTCTCTTCTTCACCAAAGCATCCTTAGCCTAGACTGACACTTAGCTGGGACAGATTGGTTCTTAAGGCCAGATTCAGCGATGATTGGTTGGGGGCATACATCCTTATTGAGTGTTGATTTTTTTCCCCCCTATGTCCTGGCACAATGCATTAAATATCTGGTTGAATGAATGAATCAATCAATAAATTAATTTTAGCCTACAGAAAGAAATGTTTTGTGAAGCCATTAAAATTTAGCTTAACTCCATGGCTAAAGTAATTCAGAAAGGGTCTGAGATAGAAGGAACTTTAAGCACCAGAGGAAAACTTTGACTAGAAAAGATGTTTTGCTTTTTTGTTTAAGCCCACATACCTTTCCCTTTTGCCCCAAAACGTGGCCTGCCAAGGAACAAGAATGAGAGGTTTCTGACATACCTCCAGAATCCCTGTGCATAATGGTCTGCACAGCTCAAGCAGGGCAAGGCCTCTGCCAACACTATGGAGAGAATCAGTACTTACCATCACTTTTACCATCTGGTTGGAATTTTCTCTTCTTGTTGAATTTATTTGCCTGCTGGAATTTGTTCTTCGGTGCTTTGTCCCCTTGCTGCTTATTCTTGAACTGCTTCACACCCTTTTTCCCAGTTGTGACACTTTTCTCAAAGTTCTTAGATGTGACTTTAGATCCACCTTCCTTAGCAACTTTTTTGGGAAATGTCTTTGAAGAACCAGAATCTAGTGACAATAAGAAATAATTATAAGTTCAATGATTCTGGACCTAAACCTCTTTTATCAACTGGATTGTGTTTGTTACAGAAAATTACATTCTTTAGTGAGACGTACATTGTCTCACTCTCAAATATGCAACATTTAGCCACCGCCCCCCCTTTTCAAGAGATAGAATCTCCCTGAGGTGGTATAAACATAGTTTACTATAGCCTTGAACGCCTGAGCTCAAGTGATCCTCCCATTCCAGCTTCCCAAGTAGCTGGGACTATAGGCGCACACCGTTTTTTTCAAAAGAAAAAACAAGCAAACAAAAAACCTAGGTCTCCTTATGTTGCCCAGGCTGGAGTGCTATGGCTGTTCACAGACACAATCAAACTCACTGCAGCCTCAAACCCCTGGCCTCCCATGATCCTCCCACCTCAGCCTCTTGAGCAGATGGGATGACAAGCGTGGGCCACTGTGCCTGGCTAACATATCCTTTTAAATGGAGTAGGATTTACACAATCAACACTAAATTAAAAAAACTATTTCTTGATTATAAAACTATAATACAGGTTAATGATTCAAAGCCTAGAAAGTAGAGAAATGTATAATAAACACTATCCATGATTCTACCACTAATGATAACCAATATTATCAGTTTGGCATATTTCTCTAGTTTTAAGCATATGGTAGAAATGAGATATTATTTATATACCTTTGTATTCTACTTTAAATGATTTTACATCATTAGTTTTAACACAAAATTTTCAATGTTCAATACCATCATAGAAGTCTAAGAATAAAATGTCTAAGAACAAAATGAACTTTTGTTTTTGAATTGGAGTCTCACTCTGTTGCCTAGACTGGAGGGCAGTGGCGTGCTCATGGCCACTGAAGCCTCAACCTGCTGGGCTCAGGCGATCTTTCCACTTCAGCCTTCCAAGTAGCTGGAACTACAGGTGCACGCCACTACACCCAGCTAATTTTTTTTTTTTTTAACTTTATCATAGAGATATGGTCTCGCCATTTTGCTCAGGCAGGTCTCAAACCCCTGGGCTCAGGCAATCCTCTTGCCTCAGCCTTCCAAAGTGCTGGGATTATAGGTGTGAGCCACTGTGCCCAACTCAAAATGAACATTTTTGAACTTTAGGAAGTTCATAAAAATTTAAAATGTCAATCTTCAAAATTGCTAGTTTTAAGAAAACACATTTTTAAAGCCTAAAATACAATTATTTGATAAAAACCTTCTTTGGTCAACAAAACTTGCAAATCCGGTATCTAACATATCTAACAAATGAGATGAAAACAGCACTGGCTATACCTTAAGAAGACATTCAGTCATTTGTGTAGTCCCTGGCTTTTCTATTTTGCAATACTGACACCTCATGGAATAATGAAGACATCACCAGTGTAACCCCCGAACCTAAGAATATTCAGTTTATCAGCTGTATGTATTAACCAGCCCTGATTTATCAAACATTAAAATAAAAATATACGGTGGATTAGTGTAAATAAAATGAGGCAAGAGCAGCAATGGCTGGGATAAGGGATTATTCATGCTAACTCATAAACAATAACACCTACTTTTTTTCTACTGTTTTAGTCCTATTCTAGCCCATGAATACAGACTGAAATCTGCTACATGCCCTCTAGCCCTTACTGCCCGCCCCCCCCAACTATGATGGCCAAACAGCCACCCAAGAAGCGTGATTTGTTATGGCTAACTTACCACTGCTTTTACGAAATCTGTTTTTATCTTGGGATGCCTTTGTACTCTTCCCTGTGAATTGTTTTTTCCCTTTGACTTCCATCACAGCAACTCTGGAAAACAAAAACCCAAACCAAAGGAATCACTGAATTGCTCCTCATCAAACAAGTCATTAAGTAGTCATCACTGTATCTAGTCCTTGAGTTCAAAGATGTAGTATAAATCACCTGGGTATATCATGGGCAACCACACAGGTTGAGCAATTACAAAATCACTGCCTCGAAGACTTTAAAACTGAAAACGAACACGTTATCAATAGAAAAACTAAGACATGCACAACCTTGGCTAGCATGTGCAATACTTCAGCAATAGTACTGGTTAAAAATAGACCATTATTGACATTAGGAGTAAACATCAGTGTTTGCATTTTGTTACCTGGGAAGATTTGGTAAGAGTAACTGACAATATCACCATTTGATTTCTTAGTCTGTATCCAAAAAAGTCAGGAAAAAACAATAGACTGCATTTTCCACATATTCATATTTAATGGATTATCTGAAAGATCACTATGTAGCCCAACCTAGCTAAACAAAGAATATCATAAAATGTTTAATTTGTGATTGTTTTAGAGGCAGCCAAATAATTTGCAGTGAACACCAAAATAAGATTGTTTAAATATTTAATATTTCATTTAACGAATCTGCCTGACAGGTCACTTCTAGAGTACTGAGATGCCAATGTGCACAGGACAAACAAGAGATAACCCTTCACCTATCCAAGCACCCTGGAAGAAGCAGATAGCTTAAGAGGAAAAGTCACTGGGCTCATTTCTCCACCTTGCAAAGTTGTATGATCAATTCATTTCTAAAGTTCACCCTAAAGAGTAGATGTCAGATTACCTCTAGATTAGAATTTTCCATTCAAGAATTAATTTATCAGGATATTAACAAGGCATAAGAGAAAATAAGGTTTCTGAGATAAAATGTATTTGGGGAAACAGTAAATTAAATGACAATGATCAGCCTATACTGGATTTATCAATCCTAGTTGAATCACTTTTTCCAGGAACATCTCAAGGGAATAGCAGGGAAAGTGCTGTTCTAACCTAGACTTTACTAATGATTCTAGCCCCTGAACTACTCCTAAGGGCATTCAGTATTGTAGAGTTACTTTATCACCTGTAGCCATCATAACCATACCTTCATCTTTTAACTCTTCTGAGCATTTAGTTTTTAAAACATCCATTCATTTACATGTTTTCTTTAATATTTTTTTATTTTGAAATACTTTTAGTTTTACAGTAGAGTTGAAAAGATATAGAGTTCCCGTATATCCTTTGCCTAACCTCACCTAATGTTGACATACATTATAATAGTATATAATATATATATCATAATAGTATATAATAGTACAACTAAGCTACAGAGTTTATTTGGATTTTACTAGTTTTTCCACTAATGTCGTCCTTCTGTTCCAGTATACACTGAATTGAACCATCATGCCTCCTATGTATTTTGTAGAATATGCCCTCATTTGGGGTTGGCCTGATATTTTCTCATGATTAGACTGGGGTTTTGAATGTTTTGAAATAATACCAGTGGTGTGAGCCCTTAATACTGGAGTTGAATTCAGGAATATATTAAACTACCACAACAATTAATAAACATTTTAGGCAAGATATTTTGAGACTATGCAAATATCTTGTATCTTCTTAAAGTTTCACCTGCATATTTTTGCATTCTTCATTAGATCTTCCTGCAGCAATCCTGTGGTGTGTTTAAATGGTGAGTTTCTATTTTCCTTGCTACTTTTACCTTTGCTATTTTGAATTTTTCTGTCCCATCTTTTCCACCTATTTATTTATCTGAATCAGTATGATCTCAGATATTTATTTTATTCTTTGGGTTATAACACAACACCAGTGTGATTTTGTTGCTTGAAATAAATCTAGTTTTGGCTAGTGAAAGTTTACCAGGTTGCTTCTGTGTCATTTTGACAAGGGACCTTCTTTTATTTTATTTTTAAAAAAATTTTCTGGCACTTGCTCTAGGTTCATCTTGTATTTTCCTTGCCCTAGCCCTGAAACCAGCCACTTCTCCAAGGAACTCTGGTTCCTTTTACTGAGAATTATATTTGAAAACCAAGGATCTGAGTGCTAGGAGTGCTTGTTGTCACTGAGGTGCCCCTGCCTCTATGTCCTTTCAGCAGACATAGCTAATACATTTATGTATAGTAACCTATGCATACGTGCATGCTTGTATTTATTTTTATATCTATTAAAATGACATTATGTTCATACTGAAGTCTCCAACTCTAACCAAGCACCACAGGTTTTATTCTAGCTGTCCCTCTTGCTCATTTGTAATTTCTTTCTCTGACAGTGAGAAACTTTCTTTCCATGATCTACAATTTCTTTAGATATTTGTTCAACTCTACTATAAAGTAGTTTCAGAATTGATAATCTGTCTCCCCATGAGAAACAAATTTACCAATTACAGCACAGTGTTTATGCACAGTTCTTATTTGACTAAAGGCTCATTCAATTCAAAATACTGTTTTCCAAAATTACTTAGATAAGTTCCTTTTCCCTTCAACTACTTCAGTTAAGTTATATGTATATAATACAGTTTGATTCATTTGCTCCAGTCTGCATTCCAGCCCCAGAAATGCTGGTTGAGTTGTTAAATCTGCATGTAGTCAAGTACCCATTACCACAGTATCTTAAGGAAAAGTTCCATTACTCCAAAAAGTCCCCTGTGCAGCCCTTTTGTAATCACTCCCTCCCTGCTTCCCTGGCTGCCACTGACCTGTTTTTCCTTTTCCAGAATGTCATATATATGGAACAATACAACATGTAATCTTTTGGGTTTTGCTTCCTTCACTTAACAAAATGCATTTTCCTTGGAGACCTTGTACCTTCATAACTAATCATCACATTTCGCAGTATCTCTCGGAATTGGACTCTCATTTTCCCATCTCTCTATTACCCATTCAGGCTTTTATTAGCTCTTGCTCAGACTGTTTTGCCTTTAGATCCACTTTGTTGTGATCCACTGTGTGCTAATTATCATTCCACTAACACATCTATTTCGTATCATTTCCATGCTCAAATATCTTCAAAGCTTTCCCACTGCCTACAGGAAAAAGTGGAAACTCAGATCAGCATTCACAAACATTCAAAATTTGTTCCTAATCAACTCACTTAAACCACACAGGAGACAATCTTACTTCCTTACTAATCTTCAGGCTCTAAACTTTAAAGCCATTCTCTCAACCAACAGAATTCCTATACATCTTTCAAATCCAGCTTACATAACATTTTGTTTAATTTCTCCCTCATATGTCTTCCCCTCTTTTTCAAACAATTCTCCTTTTTATGCCATTGGCACATTTTTATGGCCTTCTTAAAATTTAACACTTTGGGCTTAAAGTTAAAGTTATTCAAGGATGGTTCCATCTCTCTCCTACAGAAATGTATTGAATACCTACAAAACCCTGTGCCAGAAAGCTATTGAGCTGAGAAAATACGGAAAAAAAAGTCAAGGGTGTGGTCTTACAGAGACAGGTGAGAAGATTAAAACACAACGAACGTGTTAGAAGTATACACAAAATGTTAAGGAGCCAGTAGCTGAAAGCATAATTCTGCCTAAGAAGAAAAATATGAGAGATTCCTAAAGGTGAGGGAGACATGCCATTGATCCTTCTTTACTCCCCTCAGCAAGCTTAGCATGACACTATGAAAAGAGGAAATGTGGTCGGGCGTGGTGGCTTAAATCTGTAATCCCAGCACTTTGGGAGGCAGAGGTGAGAATGGCCTGAGCCTGAGCAACTTGGCAAGATCTCACCTCTACAATAAACCAAAAAAATTAGCCGGGCATGGTAGCGTGCCTGTAGTTCCAGCTACTAGAAAGACTGAGGTGGAAGGATCGTCTGAGCTCAGACAGTCAAGGCAGTGGTGGCCGCGAGTGTGCCACTGCACTCCAGCCTTGGCGACAGAATGAGACTCCAACTCGAAAAAAAAAAACAAAAAAACAGTAAATGTGCAATACCCAACCTCTAAATGTTGGCTTTCCTCAAGTCTTCATCCTAGTGAACTTCCCCCTGATGGTCTCATTCAACCTCCTGGCTTTCCATGCTGAGTACTACCAAATTATTTCTCCATTATAAACTTCCTCTTGGGCTCCAGAGCTGTATATCTAACCGCTTCCCTGACACTCTAATTATGTATCTAACAGGCACCTTACACTTAAAATTCAAAATGCAATTCTCTATTATTTTTACTGCAAATCGTCCCCAAACAACAATATCCTATCTACTTTTCCCTGCCCTATTATTCTGCATCTCGGCTAATAACACATCATATACTCCACTGCTCAAGTAAGAAATCAAAGAATTACCCTTAACATTTTTCTCTCCCTTGTCCATCAAATGCAACCCATCAGTAAGTTCTCTTAAAAATACCTCTAATCTTCCAACCTCTGACTACACAACCACCACCCTAAAGCAAACCACCATTAATCTCCTTTCTGAGCTTCTAAATCAAATAAATTTTCTAAAGAGAACCGGGGTCTATTATGTGTCTCCCTTGTGTATAAGCCTTCAACGTTTTCTAAACATGGGGATAGGAATGGGAATGTTTTCCCAGAGTACAGAAAAGAAAAAACAAAAAATCCCCACCACGGTCTCCAAGGCCCTATACCGGAGGGTGGCAAAAAGAATGTATACACATTTAAAAAGATGTTAAGAGATGTTTGCCGCAATCAGAAGTGTCTGGACGTTGATGGTAACCACTTTGAACACCTTGTAATTGCGTAAGTCAAACGTGACTTGTATTCATCTTTGTTATCGGTATATATTTAACAATACAATTTTAATAATTTTTTTCCTTTCTTAAAATGTGCATACATTTTTTTAACACACCTTCCGTACTTAAAACTTCGTCCCACTCTGTTCCTCAAACTGTATCTTGTACCACTGTTTTCCTAGCTCCCGCTAGGGATTTAGCCCGTTGTTGCCTCTGATTGAAGCAGTCCCTGGGTCTCCAGATCTCAGGGCTGCCTCCCACCCATGCATAAGATCTCCGCTTAAAGATCACTTCTTCAGACTCCCCTATCTTCCATCTCAGCACCAAGTTTGTCTCCTTCCCAGCGCTTCTAGCCTGCAACTGTACGTTCACCCTGTAAGCTGAGCACCATCACTGGAGTGGATGTCTGTCAAACATAGGACAATAAGGCTGATCAGAACTAGCACAGGCCAGGATTTCAGACTGAAGCTAGTTCTGTCTAACCAGTACCCAGGGCAGCATAGGAGGAAAAGGGGTCGCAGCCCCGCCCTCTTCGCCAGGCTCCCGTCAATCCCCAAAGTAGCCCAGAAAAAGGCCACAGAAGACTGTCTAGTGGGTGACGCCCCGAGAGACCCTCCTGTTCCGCGCTCAGCAGGGTGTGAACGCCTCCCTGGAGAGCCATGAGTCCACCACACTCACCGAACACGTGGGGCCCACGCCAGCTCCGGCAGCGGATCCCCTATCACCGCTTCCGCTTCCTCTCCTTGCTCCGCCCTCTGGGCTGCTTTTTTTCCGGCTTCCGCCTCGGAGCTGAGGCCAAGGGGTAGGGCTTACCAGGAAGCACGTATATTCGAGTTTCTATTGGTCCGCTCCTGTTATACAGCGTCCAGAAACGCGAGGGCTAAATCACACACGGGTTTTGGCCTTTGAAGGGATCCGTCGGACCGAGGAGGTGTCGACGGCTCCTGAAAGTGACGTAATTAACCCTGTCGCTCCTCTGCCATGACCAAGACGAGGGCCTCTCGCGATGGGTGACAGGATGTCCAAGTAGAGATTTGGCTGTTGCGGCTATCAAGAGGCGGTTAATCCTGTTCTCTCAACTAACGTTAGAATAGCTAAATAGCTATTCTCTTATTTCCTGAAATGGAAAATGCAATGTCTGCATGTTACTAGATACTGTCTTAGAATAGCTAAAGTTTGTGGGGTTTTTTTCCTTTTCTTTTTTTAGAGACGAAGTCCCGCTATGTTGCCAAGGCTGGTCTCGAAATTTTGGGCTCAAACTATCCTCCTGCCCCGGCCTCCCAAAGTCCTGGAATTACAGGCGTGAGCCACTGTGCCCGACCGCTAAAGTGTTTAGAGTGTGTTAATTTACTTTTTTTTTTTTTTTTTCCTGAGCAGCCTAGCATGGAGCTTAAAACGGATACCTCGGTAGTCGGTTTGAATTGTAATCCGGCGTTCACTTGCTGGCTGTGTGGCTCTGGGCAAATGACTAAATTTCTCCGAACCTTGGTTTTCTAATCAAATAGAAACTGAAAAGCTCTCAATAAACGTGTGCCATTTTAAATGTCTGCATGTTACTAGACACTGTAGTCATTGCATTTTCCGCTTCAGGCAATAAGACTGTGGTTAGGAGAGTATGCCCATTTTATGGATAAACTGACAAAAAAAAAAAACTTGGAGCCCGGCTTGGTGGCTCAGCCTCTAATCCCTCGCCTGGGGAGGCTGAGGTGAGTGGATTGCCTGAGCCCGCGGGTTCGAGACCCGCCTGGGCAACTTGGCGAGACCTCATCTCTACAATAATTCAAAAATTAGCTGGGCGTGGTAGCGCGCGCCTGTAGTTCCAGCTACTTGGAAGGCTGAGGCGGAAGGATCACCAGAGCCCAGCAGGTCGAGGCTGCGGTGGCCAGGAGTGGCTACTGCACTCTAGTCTGGGGGAGAGTGAGACTCCAACTCAAAAAACAAAAACAAAAAAACAACAAAAAAACTTGGTCGTGTCAAACAACAGAATTTTATTCTCTAACAGTGCTGGGGCCTAGAAGTCCGAAATGAAGCTGTTGGGCGAGCAGTGTTCCTTCTGAAGCTTCAGGGAGAATCCTTGGCTGCGCTTTTAGCTTCCGCCATTTCTTTGGCTGGTGGCTGCTCGGCTCCAACCTCTGTCTCTGTCTTCTAACGGCCTTCTCTTCTGTGTCTGTCTTCTCTTTCCACCTGTTTAAAGGACATTCAACATTGGATTTAGGGCCCGCTGGGATTATTCAAGATCATCTCATCTGGAAGTCCTTGATTTAATTACATCTGCAAAGACCTTTTTTCCAGATAAGATCACTTTGACAGGTTCTGGGAGTTAGGACATGGGCATATACTTTAAAGACCATTCAACCCACTCCATGTGGAAGGTTGAGCGATCGCGACTCAATTCCAGGTGTGTCAAGCTTCAGATTTTAGTCTTGCAACTCACCTTGTTTTCTGCCCTTTAAGGCATTTGGCATTAGACTGTGTGCTTCTTGAGGACAGGTCATCATTACTTTACAGAGACCTATGTCACTACTCAGCACATAGATATTTGATACGTACTTGTTTTCTGCCTTAACTGTTACAAGCATGTCTACATTTCAGCTCATTTACGTCTCATAAGAACAGTTTTGAAGTAAGTCTTTTCTCCTCATTTTATGGAGAAAGAGGAAACATAGCAGCTTTGGACCTGACTCCACTCAATATGATTACCTCTATACTGTTTTTTTCTAATCCATTAAGTCTCCAGTAAATGCTAAGAAACTACGGAACAAGAATTGTAGAAGGCCCATCAGCAGTGCCTTTCAGGCAAATAGTATGGTAGTGGGGAATATTAGATACCTTGAAACACCTGACAAGTTAATACTGGCCAAAAAGGTAAAAAAAAAAAAAAAAAACAATCCTGGGAAGGGAAACAAGCAGCACTCTAAATTCTTGAAGACACATTCATGTAGTTACCTTGAACATATACACTAAAACCCTACTATTCATTTGCCTTTTCACCAAAGAGAAAAACATGATATACCAAAGCCTACAATTGTTATTAATAATTTTTTATCACTTTTTTTTGAAAGTGGATTGACTTGAGTGTAAGGCCATTAATTCTTCAAATATCTGATGATCTAAATATAGGCAATTAAGAGCATTGGCATTGGAATCAAATGAACCTGGCTTAAAATCTAATTCTGTATAGCCTTGGACAAGATAGCTGATTTGTATGGGTCTCAGTTTCTACCTAGGTAAAACTGGAATAACAACACATATTTTGAGATTTGTGTGGCTCAAAAGTGAAAGTTCTTAGCCAATTGAAAATGTGAACTGATTTGTTACTTAAGGAAGATCCAAGATATACCCATTATAAGGACTTTTGGCTGCAAGTAATAGAAAGTTCAGTTAGCAATGGCTAAAGCAGTAATTTCTTGACACAACAAACATTCTGAAGGTAGTGGCTGCTGCAGTCCAATGACATAACAATGTCACTAAAGACCCAAGTACTTTCAGTCTCTATTCCACCACCATCGTCAACATGTTGACTTTTTATTCTCACACTTGTTTTTTGATTGCAAGATGTACTACTCAGAATTTATTTTAGAGTTCAGGGCCAGTAAAAATGGAGGAAAGAAATGAAATCCACTTTTTCTTTCCCAATAGGGCTCTGTTCTTTTATCCCAGAATGAAAAGATCCAGCAGGGTCTCCTATTTCGTGCCTAGAACTGGGGTATATGGCCACCCTGGGATTGAAAGACCATCAGATCTAATATTAATAAGGCATTTGGATTTCATTCTTTTTCCAGCACTCTGGTAAAAATTAAAGGTCACTTGGCAAATATGCCTTTATCCAGCAGTAGAGATTTAATTTGTTATTTAAACTAATCTGGTTTAAAACTTAAAATAAATGCTAGTGTCCAAGGTGGTGGATCACAATCTTGGCGTCACTTGTGGGATTTTTTAAAGTATCAATAATCCTAATTTAATTGACCTGGAGTGGACCTGGGTGGTAAGAATTTGGAAAGCTCTCCAGGTCATGCTAACATGCGAGTAAACTTAAGACCTACTTGTTCAAGTTGTCGATTTTCTAGTTAACTAGTGGTTAAACCTCCTGGTCCCTCCTTTAACTGCAGTCACCAGAATGAAAGAATTTAATGTATAATACACCTTTTTTACTGCAGGTCGGATGTCTCAGATATAATTGTATCTTTCTTGTTGATTGAGGTCTTCTATAGTGATTTAACACCATTAGATATTGAAAAGGGTTTAAGTTTGAACTAAATACTTCAAACATATTAGGGAAAATGTTTGCTTCTTTTTTCAATTTCACATGATTTTGGACAATTTTCTCTTTTTCTTAAAAAATAAAGTATGTTAGGTGTCAGCTCCCACACATCTCCTCTCTCAAAAATCAGTTCTTTAGAGTTCTAATTAGTGGATTTTTTAACTAATTGGGTTGTTTTTCTGTTTCCCAAATGCATAAGCAGGGATAAAGGGCATGTTACTGATATAAAGCATAAGTGAGATTTTGGCAAAGATTGGGTTTTATTTTCAGGACCTATTAGAATCATAAATCCATGGTAACAGAGCAGTGGCCGACACATTTTTCTTTAGTGAAAAAGAACTGCTTCTGAATAGGATGCATTATGTTTTTCAATACCATAAATTTGCTAAAAAGTGCACTAATATAGTCTAAACATTAGTTGAGCATTCATAATGTTCTGGTTGGCATCTAGTAAACACAAAATTAACCTTTTCCTAATTTGCTTTTTTTGATGATACACTTTGGAGCATCAGAAAATTATATGAACAAGGTAAGAGTTAATCTGATTGTAGTATTCTCACCTTAACTAAAGATGATATCAGTATGTGATGATGAAATAAAATAAAAATTAGATAATATCACTTAAAGCCCGTGAATTATCACTTATATAATTTATAATGCTTTCTGCTTTTGTGAAACAAAATTCAAGCATAGCTTTAGTTTTTTGCTAGGATAAGAACAATCAACACGTTTGCCATTTAGGTTTTTGTTTAAATTATGCCTTCAAGCTTGATAAAAGCTATTTCCTTTGGAGAGTAGTGATTGATTTTACCTTGGGATTTCCTTAATTTATGAGCAATAAAAACTTGATAACTAACCATACAGTTTATTAGATGAACAAATAAGAAACTCATTTGTTTCAAATATGAATAAAGAATAATAATTTTCTAACTATTCTTCCCAATTTACTTTAAAAAGCTATAGAAATGTTTAAGTTAGGACTTAAAATGACATGGTACTTAGGATGATATAGCTCTACTTACTTACCCCACCTACTTCTTATTTTTAAGATGAGGAAATAATTTACCAACTTGCCCAAATCCATTATGTGAGTTTGAATTTTTCAGGAAGCAGATGCCGAGATATAATCAGGAAGCCAAGAGACTTATTGTGAGAAAACCTATAAGGGATGAAAGGAGAAAGTAGGACAGTTAAATAGTAGTAAATAGGAGAACCTTGGGCCATACTACAGATCTGATATGCAGAGAGAGAGACAGAAGGAAGTAGGCTGTGGTAGGACATCGTCAGACGTAAAGCTTGGAGAAAGCCTTGGTTAGGCTAACGTGGCACTACAGAGCAAAGAGGCCTTCTTAAAGCAGACCCAGATTGAATGGGAGCAGCCCAGCTCTGGCACCCTACTATGCTCAGCCTTTGGCTGAGAGCAACCCGAGGAGAGGGCATGGTGGATCCTGAAGTTGTGGCAGCTGCAGGCATCAGCTACCTACACCTCTGGCAGTAGCCTCTCTTGAGAGGAGGTTGGAGTGGTTCACTCTGTGGCTGCCACGGTCCACCCCTTACATAGCACAGGTCTATGTCTCCGTCCATGTTGGAGCAACAGCTCCCTCATGGTTCATATGGCCCTCTCCTCCTGAGGAGAAAGTTAAAAGAGGGAGATCATTGGGACAAACTGTAATCTCTTGGGGGCTGCAGCAGGTGCTCATCATCTCTCTCCTCCACTGTCCATTCTCAATTCAACACATCCTCAGCTATTAACTTGGCAGACCTTGATGGCTTATCTAGTGGTGTGACTTAAGCCATCATAACTAAAGGGTCTGAGACCCTAGTATACCTTCCAAGGCAAGGTTGCTGCACATGTCCATATCCAGTTACAGAGAGGCACCTAAGGGACCACCTGGGTTCTATATATACTCCTTCATGTCTCCCTTGAATAAAAGCCCTACCTCCTCCTACTGATTGGAGTTAATCACCCTGGCCAAGATGGAGGTTCCTGGCCTATTGGGCCTGGACACAATGAGTCGAAAACATTCAGGTGGCATTCATAGTTCAGTGAAATTCTCTGTCCCCTGGCAATAGTATACCCCCTTTGGGAACAAGGACTTCTAATCCTGTAGAGCCCAGAGATGTGGGGACAGGAAGCAAATTGACCCAGAGGGTCATTGAGAATGAGGGTAAGAATGATAATTCTTGCTTTTGCCCCTTAGTTGCTAGACCCATGTATTCTTATTAGGAGCATTGCACTGAAAAGAGATCTCTGATCTAGATATATTCACTTTGCATTCTGGAGGACAGCACTCCAGAATGCAAAGTGGATATATCTAGATCAGAGATCTAGAGGCTACTGGGGCCTCACCTGTGCCTTCCATAGGCCACTGCAATGCCCTATCAGGTTGGGGGCCTCTGGATTGTACAGTATGTGACACGACCTGTGGCTCTCATGACCGTGGGCCACTCCTGCATCTCCTTTGCTGTGAGGTATGTCCCTGGCTTGGATGTTATGTGAATTAGGATTACACGCTCATGGATCAGGTACTTCATAAAGTTCCGAATACTGATGCTGGATGAGGCTCAGTGGGTGGGGTAGGCAAACCCATACTTGGAGTAAGACTCTATCTCCATGAGGAAGAACTGGTGGCCCATCCAGAATGAAAGAAGCCAATGTCATCGGCTTGCCACAAAGCTACATTTTGGTCTCCTTGCGAAATAGGGCCAGATCAGGGCTCAGGATTGGTTTCTGTTGCTGAAACGCTCTATGTTTGGATTGGTCTTGGTAAGTGAAAGTTTATGCCATTGGGCACGTGTGTAACCCCCACCTCTGCCATTGTGGTCACTCCATTCATGTGTCTATTGTGCCCAAATCTGAAGACTGGCTAATGTCATCTGGTTGAATCATTTTGTCTACTTGGTGGTTCAATATCTCATCCTTAGTGGATGCTTTTTTATGAATATTAGTGTGTGAAAATGTTCATACTCTGTGTCCACTCTCATATGACTGCTGGAAGCTTTGCTGAAGTGGCCTGTCCCTGAATCTTTGTATGGCTTACCTCCTGCCCTCTGTAACACATTTCCTACCAAGGTCCTCACATACCAACCATGCCTTTATTGATGTAATGAATCAATGTGATATTCTGTGGGATGTCCAGATGGTCCAGATCTCTTCGGACTATATTAAGACAGAGGGTGGGCGAGAGAACGTAGCCCTGGTGCAAAACTGTAAATGAATATCGTTGTTCATACCAAGGAATGTGAACTGTTTCTTATCTTATTTTCCATCTATTTTTTCTTCCTTTTTTAAGGTCTGCTATGGCGACTCAGGCATTTCACCTTTGGGCACTGCTTTTCTAGGCTTTGGGAAGCCACATAGTAGTGTGTTTGTTCCCTTCCTCGGGGGCCTTGCCAGAGTGCTAAAGCCCATGTCCTGAGAAAGTGACTCCAAGTTAATGTATTCTTGCTTGTTCACTTTGGCCTTCTAGTCCCTTGGTCAAGCACTCATAATCCAGTCTTTGGGTACCCCTCCACTCTTGACAGTATATGTTGTGGGCAATTCTTGCAGGTCCTTTGGGGTATAATCTCACTTATTTATCACCAGGTTCAGTATGTCCCTCATTTATCCCTAGTTATTGGCCTGGCAGCCAGGAGAGGCAGTGGGGGCAACTCCTTGGCAAGGGAGAGAGGGCAGGTGTTGTCTTGCAGAAAAGGACCTCTGCTTTGTCCCTTCCCTGCATGAGGGAAGTCTAGATCTTAATGAGGTCCTAAAACAAAGATTCAAGTACAGATGGCTTAACTTGAAAAGTGCCTGTGTGGGAATGGGGAGTGAGTCAGGGAACAGAAGGCAGCCAACACAGTGTTCATTGTCAAACACTTTACCTTTGTGGGTAACTAAAGAGTCATCCTGTAGGGAAAACTTTGGGAGCCAATGCAAAACATATACTCAGAGACATCTCACCCAAGGGGTGCAAGAGCTGGAGTGTTCATGAACTCCCACCAGTCATTGGTTGAGGGCTGCTTCTGGGGGTAGGGGGTTTTAGTTCCTTAGCATTTCCAGCCTGCCACTTGGGCATCAAGGTGGCAACTGTTGGCATCAGAGAAACCTTCAGACAAAGATTCATCTCCTGGTGACGGAGGGCTAGACAGTGTGCAGTGAAGACATAAAGGCCAGGGGTATGGACAATCTACTCGCGGGATCTACTATAGCAAGAATAACAGTGGACAATTTCAGCCCCCTAAGCAGACAGCTACATGGGTCCAGACCAATGTGCTTATTAGGGGGTGAAAAGAAAGATTTTAAGAGGCTTTATAAGGGGATATTTGCAAGGATTGTTCTCACAGACCCTTGTCTTATGAAACAACAAGTGGTTCTGATCATTTAATGACTTTGGATTTAACTTATAAAAAATGTTGGCTTAGTCTCACATGCATTCTTTTTGATATAGTAAATATCTATAAGTTATACACATTAGGAAAGGATCTGGGGAAAGGTGAGGTTAAAACTTATAAATACATGGATGGCATCATAGTGTAGTATACAATCATGAGTCACATGATGCCAATTTGGTCAATGAGGGACACCTATATGACAGTGGTCCCACAAGATTATAATGAAGCTGAAAAATTTGTATCACCTAGTGATGTGGTTGTAATGTCATAACACACTTGCTTTTTAGAGAAAATTTAGTGTAGCCTAAGAGTACAGTGTTTATAAAATCTATAGTAGTGTACAGTAATGTCCTAGGCCTTCACATTTACTCACCACTCACTGACTCACCCAGAGCAGTTTCCAGCCCTGCAAGCTTTATTCATTATGGTAAGTGCTCTACACAGGGGTACCATCTGATGTCTTTTGTATTGTATTTTTGCTGTAGCATTTCTGTGTTTAGATATTTTAAAGACAAAAATACCACTGTATTACAATATAATATTTAGTACAATAACATGCTGTACAGTTTGTAGCCAAGAAACAATATGTTATACCATATAGCCTGGGTGTGTAGTAGGCTCTACCATGTAGCTTTGTGTAAGTACAATCTATGATGTTTGCACAACCATGAAATCTAACATTTCTGAGATCCCTGCCACTAAGTGACAAATGACTGTACATCCAAAGTCTACACCTGCTCATTTTCTCTACTCTTTTTCATGGGAACTAAACCAAAAATAATGAAGAAATAATGCAAATCAAGAAACATTATCTAGGAATAATTGAGATAAAAAATAAGTACACCCTAACAGTTTGTTCAAATATTTCAAGGAGGAGCTTTTGAGAAAACACACCAGAGACTGCAAATCATAAAATAGAGAAATGGAAGAATAATTTACTTAGGTATTAATTCAGTCTTATTCTCACAGCTGTAACTAAAAGAATAAGATGTATTTTCCCCTTTCCTCCTCCACAAGAGGGAGTAGGCAGTTTAAATAAAAAAGAAAGAGAAAAGAAAGAAGGAAGGAAGGAAGAAGAGAAAGAAAGGAAAGCTTTTTGAAGGATGGATCTGAAATGTGCAAGAGGAAAAATCTTCAAGGTGTGAGAGGGCAGGCACAGGTGGTACTGGGAGGTGCAGTGGAGATTCAGGGGGGCGGCATTCAGGGCCTCTACAATGCAGGGGGACACAGAAGGGAGTAGAAGCATGCGGCTTTGAGGATCCTGAGGGCTTGGGAAATGAGCATTCCCTTAACAACCATAATGAACTGAAGATCAGAGGCTTGGTTCCTTGGTTTGTATGGGCAGGTGAGGTCCTTCATGATGCATGAGCCAGAGAGGGGTTTTCCACCAACACAGCTAAAAATATCCCACTACCTCTGGTGGGTAGGAGCATCACAAAATCTATCTGATGTAGGAAATAAAAGCTGATACTTGCAGTTGAAGGATAACGAAGACACACCCTTTACTTTTTTTGTTTGTTTGCTGTTTTGTAATTATGTGCTGGGAAGCACTGTTTTGAGATTCCCATGGGAAGTTATTGGATGATGTTTTGCTAAGTCTGTGGTTGGAATTGATGCAGATTTTTATTCAGTCAGCCTGGGCTCTGAGAGTGTCAGCTCAATGGGTCGGCAAGCCGAGTCCAAAGATTGTCAGCTCATGGGCTGGCAAGCCAAGCCCTGGGAGTGTTGCTTATTCAGTGGGCTGGCAAGCCAGCCCCCAGAAGTGTCTCAGCTTCAGAGTCTCACCTTCTGCTGGCACCTCTCCCTGTTCAGCTGGCTCTGTCGGCTGGCAAGCCAGCCTCTGGGGTGGTGGCTCTTCTGCTCCGACCATTTACTGTAACTCTTCAGGTCTGGATTCTTGTCTCAAGCCGAGGAGGAATGAGGGACGTGGGGCACCAACTACAGGAAAGTGGGAACACAGGATTCATTAAGAAGACAGAAGCGCTCCCAGAGCTGGAGGAGACCCAAGGGGGTTGCCAATTTGCAGCTGAAAGCTGGTGCTTATATAGCCCAAGGCAGAGTTGACTGGCTCGCACTAGTTATGAGATGATTGCTTGGCACCAGCTGTGCTGATTGATTGGTCAGTACTAAGAACTGATCAGCAGGAGATAGGTGCCTAATAGTGAGCTGACTGGTCAGCACTTGACAGTGAGCTGATTGGTTGTTTTTCTATCCCAGCAGCGAGTACTTAAACTCTAATTTGAGAGGCTCCTGGGGAGTTTGTTTACCAATGCCTGCAGGAAGCTTTGCTACATTGTTACTGGGGAACCTGCACTGTCTACCTGACTAGCTTTTCTCCCCTACCTCCTCTCTCAGAACCATCCTCCCCATGACCCTGTCCATCTGTCTAGACTCCTGTATGTTGACATTCTCAGTGACCTACCAGGATTTGATTCCACCCCTTCCTATGAATTTTTTTCCCACCACCAGAATTTGATATATGGACAAGAATGGGTACATATGACCATGGAGAATGGAGACTTTAGAAAAGTACATATTTGAGAAAAATAAAAAGAAAGGATAGAGAGAAAGCAAAGTAAAAAGATTGAGAAGATAAAGCAGAAGAGCAGGATGGGAAGAAGAATGGGAAAGGAATGCGGAGAAAAAGGTAAAGAGGAGAGAAAGAGAGAGGACAGAGAGAGAGGCTTGTCAAACCTCTGGCCCCTTTGCCTTGGCAAATACTATGTAAGCTTGAGTATACAGGGCCCCTCCCTTCTGTCAGTGAGGGAAGCTCAAAATGCTTTAGGCCAACCTGGTGGATTAAATTTTATAGATATAAGTGAACCAGTCAAATCTCTCCTTATGGTATCTAATTTATTTAGTAACATCTAAGACCACTTTAAAAATAATATACAGTGACAGAGTGAGACTCTGACTCGAAAAAAATCAAATTAAATTAAAATAATATACAAATTAATAAGTATTGCTTATCCTTACTTTTATATTTCATTTAATAATGAAATATAATTTTTGATGGAAATATTTTTGCTATCAGCAAAGCCATTTTTTTGCCAGGCATGGTGGTTCATGTCTGTAATCTCAGCACTTTGGGAGACTGAGGCCAGAGAATCACTAGAGCCCAGGAGTTAGAGACAAGCCTGGGCTACTCAGGAGGCAGAGGTAGGAGAATCGTTTGAGCCCAGGAGTTTGAGGCTATGGTGAACTGTGATCGAGCCACTGCACTCCAGTCTGGGTGGCAGAGACTTTAACTATAATAATAATAATAATAATAATAATAATAATAATGTCACTTTTTGAGTCATCCAATGCTGTTTTCAGAAAGGATGTACAACATTAAGGCTTGTGACTCAGGAATTATGATTGTATTATTTTTATTTGTCTCTCTCACTCTTTCTTTTCTCTCTCTTTTAACTGATTTTTCTCAGGTACCCTTAATCAGCATCCAAAATCTGCATTGATTGAGCATGTTTATGCCTCACCTTGTCCAAGCAATACTATATTAACATGTATTAATTGAGAGAGAGAGAGAGACAGAGAGTCCTGTTAATGAGATTGTTTGTAAGGACTAAACTTAAAGGTGATTTGTCTTTCTTTTTCTTTGAAGTAAACTCAGGAATATATGATACAGTTTTTCTAAAGTGACGGAATTTTATGGCTCAAGGTTAAGACTGATAATGTTTTAGTTAAAAATATTCCAGAGTTTCCTTGAGACTCTGCTGTCAGGTCAGAGTTGAGATAAATTTCAACACATTTCACATAGAGAACATCTTCCAGGAGATATTTTAGCTTTCACTATGTTCTGAACTAGTCTAGCTAGGTCAGCCTTTCTAGAAACTATGCCCTGAGAGAATGCCAGCTTCACCTGGCCACAGCAGAGCTTCTCAAATGAGGCTACATTCCCCCCAAGGATCATTTTGGTAAAGCCTGGAGACATTTCAGCTGTTACTACAGGGTTATAACAGTCAGGACTCTCCAGAGAAATAACAGAACTAATAGGATGTTTGTGTGTGTGTGTAGAGATGAGAGAGAGAGAGAGAGAGAGAGAGAGAGAGAGAGAGATTGACTGATTGATTGTAAGGAATTGACGCATGTGAATTGTGGAGGCTGACAAGTCCAGAATCTGAAGTTCAAGTTTAAAGGCCATCAGGGGCTGGGTACCTACAGAAGAGTTGAGGGTTCAAGTCTGAGGGCGTCTGCTGGAAGAATTTCCTCTTCTCAGAAAAGATCAGTTTTTTGCTCTATTCAGCTTTCAGTTGATTGGATGAGGCTCATCCACATTGTGGAGGACAATCTGCTTTACTCAAAGTTCACTGATTTACATGTTAATCTCATCCAAAAACACACTTGTAGAGACTTCCAGAATAATGTTTGACCACATATCTGGGCACTGTGGAACAGTCAGGTTGATACATACAATTAACTATTACAGGCAGTGTGTGGGTGCTACTGGCATCTAATGGATAGAGGCCAGGGATGCCACTAAAATCCTACAATTCACAGGACCCCCATTAACAGAGAATTATCCAACCCCAAATGTCCATAGTTCCAATGTTGAGAAACCCTGATCCACAAGCTTGGTCACAGGCTACATTAATGTGTGACTGTACTATCGTTGACTATTGGTGATGAGACTTCTCTAGTTTGTAGGGAGCCACTAGATTCATTTGGAAAGAAATCGATTGTCAAAAAATATCTTTTTTTGTTTATATTATTATTATTAATATTATTTTTTGAGTCAGAGTCTCACTTCCCATCTCGGCCTCCCAAAGTGCTGGGATTACAGGTGTGAGCCACTGTGTGCCTGGCCTGGTAAAAATGTCTTAATGAAGACGATAATTTACTTCTCTTTCTACATTGACTTTCTGGGAAAGAGAGTTATTCCACTGAGATCTACTTAGGACAAGCATTTTTTGAGACTTCTGAGCAGACATAAATTTAATTTCTTCCTTCCAATGCTTCAGCTACAAAAATGTTCTGGGAAGAAGGGAAGCAAAGAGGGCTCCTAACAGCTCCTCTGACCTGTGTGAAGGATGAGCTCAGATGTAAAATCAGCAATTGAGTGTAGCTTTCACTAGGAGGTACAGTCACCAAAATGAAACAAGAACACCCAAAGTAGCAATAAACTTGCTGAGAATGGTAGAGTAAATGTGGTAGAGTAAATGGACCAGTGCTACAATGGCTGGGTTTTTTTAGTTCATTTATTTATTCATTCATTCATTCACTTAACAAATAACTTGTGAGGAGCCTAGAATGTGCTAGGCTCTGAGTGAATAAGGCAACCAGTTCTTTCAGTTCTTACTGACTTGGCCAACCAGAAAGTCTAAGAACTAGGACTTGAACCTAGTTCTGGTCCCAAATTCAGGGCTGTTTTCCACCAGAGTATAGTAAAAGGCATCTGTGCCTAGTGTTCTGATTTTGCAGTCAGTGATCTAATGGAGTAAGACAGAAAATAAAACACAACTAGAAATATGTTATCAAGAAGAAATCGAGGTTGTTATGCATGGATACACGACCTCATATACAGATACCTTTTACTATACTCTGGTGGGAAACAGCCCTGAATCTGGGGCCAGACCTAGGTTCAAGTCTCAGTTCTTAGATTTTCTGGTTGGCCAAGTCAGTTATCATTTAGGATAGCTTGTAAAATGGGGACAAAAATACCTGCCATCTACCTGTTACGTAGAATTTTGAAACGTGAACACAATCACACATGAAAATGCTTTGTTAGTTGTCAAGTATTGAACTAGACTTTCCCAGACCCAGGTGCACATAAAATCACCCGGTAGCTTTAAAAACTTTTTTAGATTCGAAGGACACATGTGGAGGTTTGTTACATAGGTATATGGTGTGGTGGTGAGGTTTGGGCTTTTGTTGAGTCCATCACTCAGGTGGTGAGCATGGTACCTAATGGTGGTTTTTCAACCCTTGTCCCCACCTTTCCTCTCCCTTTAGGAATTCCTGGTATCTGTTGTTCCCATCCTTATGTTCAAGTGTACCCAATGTTTAGTTCCCACTTGTAAGTGAGAATATGTAGTATTTGGCTTTCTGTTTCTGTGTTAGCTTGGTTGAAATGATGGTCTCCAGCTGCATCCACATTGCTGCAAAGGACATAATTTCATTGTTTCTTATGGTACTCTATGGTGTATGTGTACCACATTTTATTTATTCACCTGGTAGCTTTTAGAGAATACTGATGCTTGATCTCCAAGTTCAGACTAATCAGTTCAAAATTCCTTAGCAGAGGGACCTAAGCATTGGTATTATTAAAAAGAAACTAAAATGTAGTCATTCCACACAAGCACTGTCAATTTGTATATTGTTGCTTTCCGCAAAATAACCGTAGTCAAAACTTGCAATTTAGTGGTCCTTGTGTCCCCAGATTGGTTTAAATTTGACATAATAAGTAGATTTGGTTCATTCTGTCTTTTGGGAGTCTTGCTTTAATAATATAAGCAACAGCGAAAGCTGCTATGTCGCAGAACATACTTGACAGTCACCCAGTAGCCCTCACAGGCCAGGAGAGTCCAGGTAAGATAGGCCTCACTGCAGACACAGTAAAATAAATTCCATCAAACAGGTAGACTGGGATCCTATAATGGCAGGAAACACGAGTCTTTCATTCAACAAACATTTGAATGTCTGCTCTGTGACTGGGAATTTTTTTTTCTTAGACACTAGGGATGCACCAATAAGTTGAAGAGACAACTTCTCTACTCATGGAAATTATGTTCTAGCAAAGGAAGACCACAAAAAAAATTGGTAAGTAAAACACATAAAATATTGGATGGTAATATGAACTATGGAGAAAAAGAAAGTAAGGGAGGGCTGCAGAGTCTTTGGGCCTGTGGAAGAAGTGAGAGTAAGCCATGTTGGTATCTGGCAGAGGGAACAGGGGCACGTCTGGTCCGTTTGAAGAGCAGCAAGAAGGCCAGTGCTTTTGGTGGGGGTGAATGGAGTAGGAGAAGTGTTTAGAGAGTTATCTGTGAGCCTGATTATAGTATCTTGTAGGACACTGTCAAGATTGCCCCTCCCCCCCCCCGAGGCAAAAGGATTGTGAGCAGAGGATTGGGTATGGTCTGACTTGTGTTTTTACAGAGTCATTCTGGCTGCCACATGGAAAAGGAAGTGAGGGAGGGCAAAGGTGGAGAAGGGAGTCAAGTTAGGCTGCTGTTTCGGTCATCTGAGAGGAGAGACTGGTGGCTTGGACCAAGGACGAGCAGTGGAAATTATAAAAGGTGTCAAGGAGGTGGGGAGCAGCAGAGCACAGGTGGGAAGCCAGAATCACAACTGCTGAGTCAAATGAGAGAAAATCCAGCGTCAGTGTGTCAGAAATTCTGGATCCACTCAGGTTAACAACACTTGAAACCTCTAGATGGACAGAAAGATGGACGTCTTCCAGCGTCCGGTGTGATATCTCTTCATACACCTTGTTATTTATTATTTTAATTAAAATTTTTTTATTTTAAAGATGTGGGGTACAATTCAAGGTTAGCTATACAAATGGTCGTTGTACAAGTCAAGTTTGGGCCTCACTTTGGTCCCCACTTCATCTGGTTTGAGATGAGGTCACCTTGTTATTTGAGATGATCCAGGCGCTATCACAAATGAAAGCGCCATTTGGAGGGAAGAGAGACCATCATTATTAAAGAGAATCAGAATGCATATACTTCTTGTAACTGTCCCCTGCTAAGCATTTCTAAAAAGGAGACAAAAATGTGATTCTGCGCAACCATGCTAGTGTGTTATCATGTATTGAGTCTGTGAGATTTGGGAACCGACAAACTGAGCACATGCAGTGGACAGAAACACGGAAAAACTGTGCACTCCGATCCTTCCAAAAGCCTTGGTGGATGTCCCTAATTGTAAGACAACAGAAGTGTGCGCTGGAGGAGGCGCATCAGCCGCCAGATGGCACTCTTTCCCCTGAAATGCCTAATGGTCCCGAACCCCAACGGGAGGGAATAGTCCTCAGGATCCTAGGCAGGCTGGAAAGGAGAGTCGTAATTATTATTAACCTCTCTTCTAAAGTCAGGTGCCTGGGACCTCGGAGGCAAGGGGTGAATGTGGTTTTGTCTGTTCTGAGGCAATTGTTCAGGTTCCCCTGGCATGGGATGACTCAATGAATTCCGTTTTTCTCAACCAAACTCTCAACAGAGTTCAAAACGGGAGCTCTTAGTCCCCGTGGCAGACTGGGGAGGCTTCTGAATTCCTTCTTGGCATTGCGTTTTTAAATGCCTAAAATAAAATGCATGGGATTACAAAGGAAGCCACTTTCACTGAAATGTTGTCATTGGGATATTTAAGAAAATGTGTGATACAGTAGTATATGTGCTTCTTAGTTAATGCAGTAAATAATAAGATCCAGAGGTAGGTCTCCTAGTCGTTGTAATTTTGAAATAGCAACGGTCAAAGACAATTTTCAAGATATCTGCAGCAACCATAGTGTGATGTTTGTGGCCTACAATCATATCTGATAAACGCTTAATTTTAGCTAAAGGTTAGTGAAAATAAAGATGTATTTTCTTCTCCCTTCTCCACTTCTCTCTTTCTCTTCCTCCCTCTCTTTTTTGTTTCTTTAAAAAACTTTCCAGTTCACAGGTCTTTTGATTTCTGTCCATGGACCTCTTGAATATTGGAAGACCCTAGGTTAATAATCCTTGGTTCATTGCATTTTTAATGACTAGACCACACATTTTGCCACCTGCAAGAAGTTGTCTCACTGAAGCTGGCCAGGCTTATGTTAAAGAAGAAATAAATGAGTTCATTGAAGAGATTTTTTTTTTTTAATCATTTTTTAAAAACTCTATTTTATGCTCTCTCTACAAAATGCTTGTAGGGTCATGAGTAAATGTCTATTACATATGAAATATATATATATATATATATATATATACACACACAAAATTTATAGAGGCTGGGATAAACAACATATGTATTTTCATGTATATGGAGGGAGCAATAGATAAATTTACTAAATGTTGAGAGTGCAAATGAAAGGTAGTACTTTTATTATTCATCATTTAATTTCTTGGAAAATCATCTCACTTTTTCATCATGCACAAAATAAGAATATTTATCATTTTACCTTTGTGCCTCATGGCCCAGGCAAATCAAGGTGTAGTTTACTGGGAGAACATGCGAATGAGATCATTGAACTGCTGCTGGTGGGACTTTTAAAATCTCACAGGTAATGGAAAACTGTAAGAAGGAAATTCACATCATTTAAATTTTCTGTAGGGCACAGTGTTTCGTGCCTATAATCCCAGCATGTTGGGAGACCTAGGATTGCTTGAGACCAAGAGTTCAAGAACAGCTTGGCCAAAATAGAGAGACCCTGTCTGAATAATAATAATAATAATAATAATAATAATAATAATAATAATAAACAGCTGGGCATGGTGGCATGTGCCTGTAGTCCTAGTTACTTGGGAGGCTGAGGTGGCTTGAGTCTAGGAGTTCAAGGCTTAGGTGAGCTGTGATAGCCACTGCCCTCTGGCCTGGGCAACAGAGCAAGACTTTGTCTCTTAAAACAAAAAAAGAAAAAATTTAAGACGAGAAGAAAATAAATTCTACGAACTGCAGTTTGGGGAGTTCAATCTCCATTCCCAGTGTACCAACTACAGAAGCTGTTAAGCGACGCTAAAGCCAGTAGGGGACACCAACAAGCAGTCACCAGCCACTTCGTTGTTTTTTTTGTATTGTTTTTTGTTTTTGTTTTTGTTTTTCTGGAGCTTGTAGACTGCTGGCATACTAAGACCATGTGTTAGTCCTCTGAAAGGTGTTTGAAGACTTGCTAATGGTGTGTACTTTCTGACAAGTGGAGAGATGTGCGCCAAGCACAAATTAGGTGAATTCAGGGCTCTTAAAAATAAATAATTGGCTCTTCTCATGTCTTATCAACTTGTAAGATATGCCATTCTCTCCTTCTTCATATAATAAGCCAATCTTCTAGACCCCCACGCTGGCATATGAAGTCTTTTTCCTCAAATGGGTTAATAAGAATGGGAGGGTTGATATGGGCAGTTTTCGGCTGCATTGGACAAAGTATAATGCCTAGAATAAAAGACATGATGGGTTTACTCTCCTTTGGGAGGCAGATCACCTAGAAAGTTGTACTCAGTTTGGTCAATCACATTTTTAAAAGTATATACATAGAAGGCCGAGGTGAGGGGATTGCCTGAGGCCCAGGGTTCGAGAACAGCCAGGGCAACTTGGCAAGACCACATCTCTACAATAAATCACAAAATTAGCCAGGCGTGGTGGCACATGACTGTGGTTCCAGCTACTTGGGAGGCTGAGGTGGAAGGATCACCAGAGCCCAGTAGGTCGAGGCTGCGGTGGACGTGAGCATGCATATGCCTCAAAAAAAGTGAGACTGCGACTCAAAAAAAAAAAAAAAAAAAAAAAGTATTTACAGACAAACTAGACCACTCCAAGCAGAGTGGTGAGAATGTTGAAGACTTCGGATATGGATAGGAAATCCATACATAAGACCTGAGATAATTAAACAGGGGTCATGGGAGAGGGTGAGGAGGATAAAGTGTGTTACTCAAATCTTGAATACGGCAAGAAGAAGACTGTACAGTCTGAACAATAAGTACAGTCGCTGGTCTAGGACCAATAAGTGAAAGGGAAACCATTGGAATTTGGTTCAATAACATCTTGTTCAGTCACAGTTGAAGAGGTGTCCTTAGGAGGTAGTGAGTTCTCATTCACCAGACACATTCAAGTATACATAGGCTCTAGCCCCATTTTCTGGACCTGGAGGAGAAGGTTCAAGTATTGGAATGAATAGTAGACAAGGTCAAAGTTGATCGTACACTAGTCTAGGAACTGTTGACAATCTATTATACAATTTTTACTATGTTCCTAGAAAGACATAGGCATCGTGGTTCATAAATACAATGTATTCAATTTAAAGGACTGTCATTTATTCTATTATTGTTTACTGCTTATTTTGTGAGAGGGATTTGCCCTTTTTTTCTTTTAAATTTTTTAAAAAAACTTTAGAGTCGTGAGGTACAAGTGAGGATTTATTACATACGTAGGTTGCATCCAGGTGCATCTGGGCTTCTAGCTGGTCCGCTCTCCACCTGATAGTGGACCAGGTTCTCAGTGTGTTGCCACAACCCCCCCTTCCACCTCCCTCCCTCTTCTAGCAGTGTCCAGAGTCTGCCAACCCCACCCTTGTGCTAGTGTGACTAGTGTTCATGGCCTGCTTATGAGTGAGAACATGCAGTATTCAGTTTATGAAGTAATTGTTCATGATAGGTTGTAGAAGGTTTTAAAATATTCCTTACTTGGTGAAATAGAAAGTTTGATAATCCTCTATTGAACTCTAATTTTTCTTGAAATATAATAATACATACTGAAATGAAAAAAATCAAATGGCCCCTTGTCTTAGTGATCATTAAGGCTCTTTCCAGTCCTGAGATGCTATGATTCTAGAAACTAATTATTCAGCATCCTAAGGAATGAGATTCTCGTGTACTTGATTTATCTTCCCAGTGAGCCTAGAATGGTGGTGGCACATGTGAGGGCCTCCCTTCTTCATCCACCCGTTTTATGCCCATCACTTCCTAGACTGTCTTCATACTTTTCCCATATACGTGCACACCCCTAACTACTAATTTATATTTTGCATACATTTGGGCTTTATAAAAAGTGAAATAGAAAAAGTGCTCTTTTGTGTCTGTTCTCTTTTGTTCAACACTTTAAAAAATGATTGATCCCTATTGTTGTGTGTAGCTTTTATTTTGTGGCTGAATATAGCCAGACTATTGCACAATTTATGAATTTTACTTTGATGAACACCTTTTCTAGTTTTGCTATTTTGAATAATGCTGTTCTGAGCATTCTTATTCATGTCCCCTCATGCAGAGTAGAGAAGAATTCATGTAAGTTGAATATTTTATATGAAATACAACCTTTGTGAAAATCAAAAATCCTCTCCATGCACAATCACTGACCCAATCATTATTGCCCAAGAGGGACCCATGATAGACATTCTTTCAGTCTATTAACAAAACCAGGAAACAAGCATCCCAAAGTATCAGCTATGTTGTTTGAAGTATGAAGAGAGTTCATTTATCACTTTGCCAATTCCCCCCATGCTTCAGATATGTCTATGTCTGCCTCTCTCTCTCTCTTTCTCTTTAGTATTTAGGTATTTTAAATTTTTTATTTGAAAAAAAAAACTAGATATACAAAAATGCACAAAACTTCAATACACAGCTTAATAAATTAGCATAAAGTGACCATCTGGGTAACTACTGCCATGCCAAGAAATACATTTCTAGCAACCTAAAAGTCCCCATGGGTCCCTCTTGATCACATTCCCCTCACCTCTACCCCACTTTTTATACTCATCACTTTTACCACATAGGTGAGTATCCTTCAACATTATACTCTCATTTTTGTCATTTTTGATCTTTATAAAAATGGAAACATAGGGAATCATTTAGTACCTACTTTCCTTTGCCCAACATTAAAAAAAGATTTATCCATATTGTTGTGTGCAGGTATCACTCATTGATTTTTGTTGGCATGTGGAATGCCTTTGTATGCATTTCCCACAATTCATTTACTTTGGTGATCATTTTTCCCAGTCTTTTGCTATTATGAGAATTGCTCTGGATATTCCTGCCACATCTCCTGATGTGCTCATGCAGACATTTCTAAGGTATACATCTGGGAGTAAGACTGCTAGATTAAAAGGGATGCATACGTAAAGTTTTGCTAGATAAAAAAAATATTTTCCAATATGGATATACAAATTTATACCCCCATCCACAATTCATGTGAGTTCTAACTGCTCTGCATTTTAACAATATGTTGTCAGACTTTGTAAATTTAACAAATCTAGAGAATATGCAGTGGCATCTCATTGTGGCTTTGATTTTTATTTTTCTCTATATTAATGAAGGTGTTCACATTTTAAATTGGATTCTCTCCCTTGTTAATTGCCCAAGTCTTTTGTTCATGTCTTCTACCAAATTGTTGCTTTTTTATTATACATAAGAAGTCTTCATATAGTCTGGATAAAAGCCCTTTGTCAGTTACACGTGTTGCAGATATATATCGTTTGTTGCTCTACAGTTTACATTTTCATTCTTTAATAGTATCTTCTAGGGAACAAAAGTTTTAATTTTAACATAGTCTAATTTATTAATCTGTTCATCAATTAGTGCTCACTGTGTTTTATTTAATATTTTTCATACCCAACACTTTGAAGATATTTTACTATGTTGGCTTCTAAAAGATTTGTGTTACTTTTTACATTTAAATCTTTAAGCCCCTGAACTGATTTTTGTATGTGGTTCAAAGTAGGAATCAAGACCCACCAACCCTTCCTCCTTCCTTCCTTCCTTCCTTCCTTCCATCTTTCTGCTTTCCTTCTTTTTTTGTTGTTGTTGAAGTTTCACTCTGTTGCTCAGGCTGAAGTGCAGTGACAAGCTTGTGGTCATCGCAGTTGCTACCTCCTGGACTCAGACGTTCCTTCTGCCTCAGCCTCCCAACTAGCTGGGACTACAGGTGTGCACCACAATGCCTAGCTAATTTTTGGGGGTGAGGGTAGAGATGAGGTCTTGTTATCTTGCCTAGGCTGGTCTTCAACTCCTGGACTCAAGCAATCCTCCTGCCTCAGCCTCCCAAAGTGCCAGGATTACAAGTCTGAGTCACTGTGCCCAGCCTATTTACAAATTGAGTTTATGTCTGGGTTTTCTATTTTGTACCACGGATCTACATGTCTGTCCTTGCACCAATTCCTCTCTGTCTTAATGTCCGTAGCATTATAATTAGTCTTGATATTTGGCAGAAAAAGTTTTCTCTTGTTCTTCTTCAAGAGTCTCCTGGCTAGTCTCTGCCCTTTGCTTTTGTACTAAATCTTTAGTAAAAAAAAACATAGATTTTCGCTGGAGCCCAGCAGGTCGAGGCTGTGGTGGCCGGGACAGAGTGAGACTCCAACTCAAAAAAAAAAAATAATTTATTTTGGAATTTTATGTTACAATAGTCAAATATATATATAGTAAGAAAATAGGATAAATAAATATAAGATACACACATAATTTTTCTATTATAAAAGTAATA
>CAUYQG010237844.1:0-24732 GCA_963574415.1 Tarsius wallacei | reverse complement strand
TATCCAAGAAAACTTTCTCTATCTCACCAGAGATAGACCATCCAAACACAAGTGATACAGTGAACCCCCACAAGACATCAAATGAGAGGACCAGCCCTTTGACACATAGCAGTTCATCTAAACAAGTAGGTATAAAAGAAACCAGAGTAAAAATAATAATAATTAAAGACACACACATCAAAATAAACTGTAAAAAAAAGCAAAGTAAAACAAATAAACAAACAAAAAAAACCCAAACAAAGAATATTGAATAAAGAGAAGAACAAAGCAAAATAAATAAACAAAACAAACAGAAAGACCAACACTCAATCATTCACATACACACATAAACAGAAAACACAAGATGAAAGACGAAAGAAAGAAAAGAAAAGAAAAAAAATTCGTATGGGAATGTAGGTCCAACCCTCATATACACATTCATGCACAAAGGAAAAAGAAAATAAAAAATAAAAAATAAACAAACAAACACAAAAACCAAAAAACAACTTGCCCTCTTGTGGCAGGTTCTGTAATTCTTCCTCTCAGCTACTCACAGGTAAGCCCCTCTGCTGTGGATCTGTGGTCTAATTCACAATCTCCCAGTGTCTGGCCAGAAGGAGGAGACAGTGAGAGGTGGTGGGCCTTCAGTCCTCCCCTCCCCACTCTCATATGGTCAGGGAGATCCCCTCCAGTAGGGAGGTTCAGGATTGCCTTTTCTCCAGGTACTGGTTGGGAGTTGCCCCAGCCAGGCTTGTCCTGGATTAGAGTCCTGCTATTGAGGCTGACGTCCAGGCTCCACCTGGGTTCATCTCTCTCAATCTTACCCTAGCCATGTGGGTCTCACGTTCAGAGGATTGCTGGGTAGGAGGAGGTTGGGTCAGCCCCAGACTCACCACTGATCTCTTTGGGGGGTGTTTCTTGTCCTTTTCTGGTCACACCCTCTTTACCGCAACTGAATCAGGATGGGGGTGGGGCACCTGATACTCAGCACTTGCCCTGTCCCTCTGGAGTTAGTGCTTTTGGGATATTCCCTCTGGGCCACAATCAGTCCCTGTTAAGAAAGGGACTTTATCTGATCACTCCATTCATAACACGATGAACCAGGTTGGGGCAGTAGTTCTCCACTGTCCATTGCTGCCGGGTATTGCCCTAATGGCCTAGAGTATGTTTTAAAAGGTGGATATGCATCCAGAGTTGCCCTTAAGAACCTAGTTTCTCTTAAATCAACAAATCTTAGGATCAGGAAGAATCAAGATCAATCCATCATTAGTTGGAGGCAGTACATGCAGAATCCAGCATTAGCAGGACCAGAAGTCAATTGTAAACTGCATGAGCAAGTGATTTTTATCCACAAATAATCTGCCACTGTTACTAGTTTTTCTTCCTAAATTCACACCTAGAGTAAGATGGGGGAGATTTTTCAAGATCAGCTGATGGAGAGGAAAAATGCTGAGTTTAATTTATGACTGGATCAGTTTAGTACGTGGGTGAAAGCTGAAAATGAACTTTGGCTGCTCTAGATCCCTACATAGGGGTGGCTTTAAAACAGAGCAATGAAGGAAATTTTTCCCAATGGCCAGATTTCATGTGGTACACCAGATCCACTTCATGAGAAAAGAGAAGTGACCAGAAGTTAGAACATATATGGAATCATGGACAGTGGGACATGGCTTGGCTGACTGATCAGAAACATAGAAGGAAAAAGTTTGAAAGATGAAGGCTAAAGAGGTCTGTGGAAAAAACCTAGTGGATGGATCTATGTGAATTGGCATGCAATGTGAAGTTATTTGTTTTGCATTTTAACACTTACCTGAGAGCATGGAAGAGGTACTAAATAACAAAAGGAAGCATAATCAAATGAGTTAGGCAACTCCAGTCTGCTACAATGGGTATATGAAAGAAGTCCTGGTCAAGTATGGAGGTTAAGCAGGGGCTAGACTTCATTAAGTCTCATTAGCCAAGACTGATCTAACCACTGCTGCTGCCAAATATACAACCTTAGCTAGCAACAATGATCATATTTGAATCACTATCATGGCCTCTTCCCTCAAGGAGAACAATCAGGCATTTGGTGGCAAGAAGATTACACTGGATGCTTTGCTCTGGAAAGGGAAGCAGTTATTTTCCTGACTACAATTGACATGTATCTTAGCTATGAGCTTTCCCTTTTTCCTTTGGTCAGGAACTACCTGAGAAGTTACAGAGCATATGCTGTATCAATAGGATATGATATAATTTTGTGGCAGATTAAGGGACCAACTTTACAGAAAAGGAGGTTGAGTAGTGGGCCCATATCCATTGAGATTCTCTAATCTTATGATATACTGCATGATTTAGAAGTTGCTGGCCTATAAGGTGATGGAATAACTTATAAAGAATCAATTGAGTCGCCAGAATAAGACCATTTCTTACAAGGATGTGTTACCACCCTCAAGGATATGGTATTTAACCTAATTCAGTTATCATTATATAATGCTATGTCCTCAATATATAACATACATGTTTCTGAGAGCAAAGGGGTGAAAGTGAGAATAGCTCTGCTTACCAATTCCCTCAATGACCCACTTGGACAATGTATGCTTCTTATCCCCTCAATTTTAGACTTTCTGGCTGCAGTCATTTTCTATTGTTGCTATAACAAATTAATACAAATTTAGCAGCTTAAAACAACACAAATTATTGTCTTATAGTTATGTAGATAAGAAATTTTGATTGGCTCTCTCTGTGTAGAGTTTCACAAAGCTGATACACCAAAGCTGACTGACATTGGGTCTTATCTCAACGTTCTGAAGTAGAATCTACTGCCAAGATTTTGAGATTGTTGAAGGAATTCTGTTCTGTATGTTTGTAGGACTGAGGTCCCCATTTTACTGATGGCTGTCAGCTGAAAGCCTCTTTCAACTCATTAAGGTCACTTGCATTCCTTATCATGTTACTTCCTGCATCTTCTTATTTTTTGTAGAAAGAGAGTCTCACTATGTGGCCCAGGCTGGACTCAAACTCCTGGCCTCAAGAGATCTTCCTGCTTTGGCCTCCCAAAACTGTGGGATTACATGCATGAGACACTGTGCCTGCCCTTTTCTGCATCTTAAAACCATCAATGGTGTGTCAGGTCCTTCTCATATTTTAAATCTCTCTTTTTCTTCTGTTGCATCTCTTCTGATTTCCTCTTCTTTCTCTATTTAGAGAACACTTCCTGCTTTTTTTCCTTTATTTTATTTTAAAGATGGACTACAAGGCAGGATTAGATATGCAAGTGGTCTACATGTAGGTAATGTTTGGGCCTTCCACTGGTCCTCACTTCCCCTGGTTTAGGATCAGGAACTTCCTGCTTGTAAGAGCCCATGTGATTAGTTTGGATCTATCTGAATATCCATGATAATCTCCCTACCTTAAGGTCAGTTGATTTGTAACCTTAATTACATTTGCAAAGTTCCATTTGCCATATAATGTAGCATAATCACAGGGACTAGTGTTTAGGATACAGAAATTTTTAGGGGTCTAAAAGTCCTGCTTTCCAAAAAGACAATACTTAAATCAGGAGCATAGTAAAAACATTGTTAAACTGTAAGCTACAGCTGCTATCTGGTAACTTTAGAACCCTTGTAACAAGAGATCAATAAGCAAGACAATTAATTACCATACAGGCAATGGTATTTGATCTTGATCATCTGGAGGCAGTAGGATTGCTGTTACATAATGGGAACAGGGAAGAATATATTTGAGACTCTATTTATCCGTTGTCTCTTTATAGTAAATAGTGAAGGGCATTTGAGTTTTCCAAGGAAACGGGACTGTGGCAAACTTTTCTCATACCACTTCTGACACCCAATACTAACAGTCAATTCTCTAATACAAACTGGAATCCAACAATTCAGTTTAATTCTGACACTAGCTCCTGGAGTTAGCACAGACCCTACAGGTTAAGGGCTCAGTCCTACAAGACTTCCCTCACTCTAGATAACACTTACAAGTCCTAGGGATCACTCACACTTCTGATCAACTAGGTATGAATTCAGGAGTTTCCATAATCCTCTCTTCAGGTTTGATAAATAGTAGAACAACTCACAGAACTCAAAAAAAAACACTTTACTTAAGTTTAGTGTTTTATTATAAAGGATACAATCTGAAAATAGTCAAATGGAAAAGATACATAGGATAAGGTGTGAGGAGAGGAAATATGGAGCTTCCATGCCTTCTGGGTGCACCACCCTCCCAGTACTTCAATGTTTTCACCAACTCCAAAGCTCTCTGAATCTTATTGTTCAAGAGTTTTATAGAACCCCAATTCTAGCCCCTATCCCCACCCTAGATTTCAGGGGGTAGAGCTGAAAGTTCCAACCCTCTAATCATGAGTTTTGTCTTTAGTAACCAGTTGACGTTCTAAAGCTAGCTAGGAACCCCACCCTGAATCAATTCATTAGCATAAACTTGGATGAGATTAAAAGGATCATGAACACCAAAACATACATTACCACTTAGAAAATGCCAAGGATTTTAGGAGCCTTGTGACAAGAACTGGATACAAACACCAAATATATTTTTTATTATACCATAGAGATCAACCTAGAATCTATGAGCTGATGGCTCATAGCTGAGTCTTTCTCTGAAAATTGCCCTGCACCAACAAGAGCTATATTGCCTAGCCAATAGACCCTTCCCATGGGCAAGTTATGTACAATGACTGTCTATGCAGGATACAAACACTGACCCCTTTGCCTTTTATCAGAGACAATTCTGAAGGACATCCTAGTTATAAAATTCCCCATGGAGTCAGCTAATACCTATGTTTCTTCTGTATTTCAATTCAATCTCTCCCTCTGAACAATCCTGCTTCTCTCACAGCCTCACTGTTGTTATTCCTAAGAGTTCTCTCCAATAAACCTCTTGCACATATATCTCTATCACAGAGTCTGTTCACTGAGTGTTCCAACTTAAGACAAGAGATGATCCTAGGAAATCTCGGAAACCAATTGGAAAGTGAAGAATTGAGACAGAGATGAGAAGAAAGCCAATACAGGGTACATTAATTAGCAGGTTACTTCTGCGTGCAGCTGAAGCTCAATCTGGTTGAAGGAGAATCTGAAAAAACTGTAGAACACGTCTTAATGTCATCCCCCACAAGGAGTGAAGAATTTGAAGTATTTATCCACTAATTCCTATCAGTTATTCATTAATGGCTGCTCTCAAGGCTACTAACTTCCAGGGTTGCTTGCCCAAGTTACGGGTGGAGCACATTCCAGTGGCAACAGAAAGTCTTCAAGCAGAAAGTGACATTCCTTGCCATAAGAAGGCATAGGGAAGAAATTCTACAACTGAGCCCCAGACACTCCAATTCTTAAGATATCTGAAAGATAAGGATGATCATGCAAAGTATACCAAGAAAAAGCAGTTAAAAGGTAGAAAGACAGAAACCAAGGAGGAAGTGATCAAATTATGTCAAATGCAGCTCATAGTAAAATAATGAGGATTGAGAAGTGAGTGTGGGATTTAGAAACAGGGAGACCATCGGTAAACTTGTCAAGAGCTATTTCAATGGACTGATGGTGATACAAACTTGACTGGTGTGAATTCAAGAAACAACAGAAGGTGAAAAAGTAAACAGTGAGTCTTGACAATTTTAAGATAATTTTGCTAAAAGAAGAGCAAAGGAAGGTAATAGTATCTCAAAGAATATAACATCAAGGGAGAGTTGTGTCAAGGTGGAATATTGCCCCATGTGTGCATACTGATGGAAATGATTCAGCAACAATGAAAAATCAGCTGAAATATGGGAGAAAAGGGACACCTGAATAGACCTTGAGCTGATAAGAGGGATGAAAGTGAGTGTGCAAGTGAAGGGGCTGTGCTTTACATATGTTCAAAGCATTCACATCTTTTTCATGAAAGATCAGATAATGAATTCCGACAAATTAAAGGCCACCTTTGCTTGACTTTACTTTGAATTTTTGATGTTTGTTTCCTGGATCTGAATGTCAGACTTGACCCTGTCCTACATTTTTTGGTCTTAATCACCCTACAATGACACTGATTTACCTTAGCCTATAGTGGAAGACCAATTTTGTCCTTAATCCTGTCCTTAATCAGGAGGTAATGAAGACTCTCTAGCCCATCTCTCAGCTGTAAGTAACCTTTTTGCTGTTTAGCACAAACCAGATGGTTCTTTTCTAAATGGACCTGTGCTATATCCTTGAGTTCCTGTCTTGTGACACCTTGACGAGTAGCAGAAAATGCCACCTCATAATGTGCCACTTTGGTATATGGATTGTTTTGAGATAAAAAGCAATTGGGGAGAAGCAGATATGAGAAATGTTCGCTGCCCTGCCCCTATTTGCCTAAGAGCAGGAGATAAACTTGTAAAGGTGACCCCTCTTCTTCTCGCTACCAGAAAATAACTAAATAACTAAAATAACTAAAATTAATCACCACAGACAACCCTAGACCTTCACCAACCTGGAGACACCATAGGAATATATATAATAAACGTTATTAACTAACCCTATCTTCCATTAATTTCCTTCATATATTACCTTCCCCAAATTTGCTGCCCTGGGCACTCAAAGTCCATTTCCTTTGTCTTGTCACTTTAAACATGTATTGTTCTTTAGCTAAGATGTTATATGAACCCATAATCTTTGAGTTACTCTTTGAGTTACTCATGTTCAAGTACTCTGTTGCCTGATGTATACATGTGAGATACATGCTAATAAACTTCTGTTTGTTTTTCTCATGTTAATCACCCTAATTTACAGGTCCTGAACCAATAAACCTAAAATTGATAGTGGGAAAAGATTTTTTTCCTCCCTTACAGCCTATTACTTAGATCTCTATAGGACTGGGGATCTCTTTTTCCTACCAGCAATGCCCATCCCTGGGATTTGCCTACAGCCTGTGAACCCTAGCTTATATTGTGGTGGACTTCCTGGAATGCGGCCCACCTCCTTCTAGCTTTGATCTTTCAATATTACTTGCACCAATGTGCTTTGACCATCTGTTGGAAAATCCCATTATTTCACATAGGAATCACTCATTCTCTCTACCTCTCTCTTTCTGTCTCTCTCCCTGTTATTGATCCCTTTTCTGGGCAGACCATTTCTAGCTACAGCTCTGCCTGATGATCTGGCAGAACCTAAAGCTGGCTCAGTCACCTGAGGGTCTAGGCATCCTGGAATTTGTCCTAAGCTACTATAGATACCTGAGCCATGCTTGGCTATGTCATGAAAAACGATACTAGAATAATGGTGATGTGCTAATAAATACATTAATTGGCACATTTTGGTAGGAAAACAAAATGTAAAACTACTACTCAAATCCTGCTGTCATTTTCTTTGTTTTCTGCCAAATCAATTAAACCTAGCTCAAACTATTTCTTTCTCATGAACTGCTGGCTTTGTTTTATGCAAATAAAATATAGCCAGCAATCTCCGTCATCTTGCTCACATGCAAATAAACACTGACTGGGTAACTAGATTAGAAGTCAGGTAAACATTGCCAGCTGTGATTATCAACATAGTGTAGGGGCTTCTTGTGACTCTCCCCTCCTCCTGCCCTTTTATTAGGCTCTGTCTATATTTGCCAAGTTTACTAGAAATCCATTTTAAAAAGTGAACCCTGTTTCTTAAACTTGATCTTCACTGAATAATTCTAGTTGCTATCAGTTGTACTGTTTAAATCACAAAGTAGCTTCATTTCATTTGCTTATAAATCTTTTACCCTATTTCAGTTTTGACTATTTTCAAAATAGAATTGTCTTTTTTTCCCTTCAAATTGAGATATTTCTTTTCTGTTCAGCAGCACTGCTTTCATTTAACAATTAAAGTGTGAATGAGCTGAGACTATGAGCAATTGAGCAAAGTTGCTGCTATGCCCAAGATATTTTAAAAGTTTATAGACAGCAATAAAGGTCTTCACGATGAAAAAAGTATGCAAATGTGATTAGCGCTCTTAAAAAGACAGCTGAAAGCCAGCATATCAACACACAGATCTTGCCTGTAGCAACTCATCTACATTGTTAATTACCAAGCTCACTCTGGAAACTGAGCCATGATATCAATGAGATCAATGAGCTTAGTGGGCTGTTAAATACTCAGCAAATAGCTCTTTACCTTAAATATAATCTTTGGGATTAATTTGAACAGTTTACCGAAGTGTACAGTTAAATATGCAGTCTATTCTACTTGAAACAGCAGAAAATAAAACAAATTTTATTTTTTGGCTTACTTTTACAATACAAGAACAATTAAAAAATATATTCTCATTGATTAAAAGAGATATCAACAAACTAGATCTCAAAACATGTCTTCAATTTTTTTTCTATTAAAAATGACCATGTATTTTGAAGGGAATCAGACAGAATATGTCACTCTAAAATAAGCCACTTTGGCATATGAATTATTTTGAACAGAAGGCAATTGAGAAGCAGCAGATGCAGAAAGAATTTTGCACCCTCCTCTATCTGCCTAAGAGCAGGACATACATTTTTCATGAAAAAGGTGCTCTTCCTGAACCAGGAAAGGGAGAGCAGCACTTATCAGCAAAGAGGAGGAGTTGATGCTGAGGTGACTATGCATAAACCAACCTTTCTAAGAAAACCTTTATATTCCATTAGTTACTCTTATATTTCCTAGTAACTTTCCCAGAATTGACTATCCCTAGAAGGCTTAACCCTCTTTCCTTTGTCTAGTCACTTCTCCACAACTTTTTATCCTTTGTTAAAATGTTATATTAGCCCAAAGTCTAAATTTCTTTGAGTTTTTACTTGTTTTCTGTGAAACCCTTATCCATGTAAAAATATTAACATTAATAGCAATTATATACTTTTAATCTTGCTAATCTTGTTTTTGTCAGCTTAATTTGCAAGCCCTCATCCCTGAACTAAGAGGGTAGAGAAAAATGTTTCCTTCCCCACAATCTGCAATGGGAATTTTTATATTTCTACAAGAAATAAAGGAAAGGTAACACTGTCACTCTCTGGTCTTCAGTGACCTAAGGAGATATACTTTAGCAAAGGACATTATTAGCATCATTATCTTTCCTCTATCCCTTTAAAAACTTTCACAGTTGATAATAGGGTCAATATACAAAGCATAACTCTGTATAGTATTCTAATTATATGTATATTTTTAATACAGTATCGGTTCATAAGTGTTTCACTCAATAAATATTCATTGACTATTTGATACTAAATGCTACACTAAACACTGGGTAACTGACAGTCCTTGCCCTTAGAGAGCTTACAGTAAGATAGACATGAAACCAGTGGTTACAATACAAGATGAAAAGTATTAGAGTGTTATAGCATCAAATAAAAAATAAATCCAGGCTAGGTAAGGACAGACTTTAATCCAAAGGATATTGCAAGACAGGAGACAGGAACTATCACAATAGAGGGAGCAGGGCTATTACAACAGGGAATATGCTCTGACCTCTCCAAGCAACTCAAAGATCAGGCAGAAAAAAACTTTACTTTTATAGAGAGAGGTGACAAGGACTAGAAAGAAAGCAGATGAGGGAGCAGGGTGAGTGGGTGGAAGTGGCATAATCTGACAGTAGATCATAACAAAGACTATCTCCTTGACCAAACTTGAGTCAGGCTTCTCTGACCCTTATTCTTGACTAGTTCTCAACCTTGTTCTATTAGAGCTGTAAACTCTCAACACAAATGATTGTATCTGTACTTCCCTGTCTATCCTAAGAGACTTTAAAAAAGACACTAGCATAGTTTCTAACAGCTCGAGGCCATGTCCCTAGGATGCCGATTCCAGCCCCTTTAAGTTCCCACATGAGAAAGCTGAATGCTGCCAAAATAATTTACTGTTTATCCCAGCCCAAACCTGACTACAAGCCCCTGAACACCCTTTACTTAGAAGGATTTACTTTAAATATAGCTTATAATTGCAAATCCTTTTACTGCCCCTTTGAAATGTGTATATATCTTCCACAAGCCAAGAGTGTCTTTCTTAGGAATCTGAGAACCATTCCTTTGAAGTGTAATCATCAGGAAGGATACAGCCCCTGTCTCCTAGTATTTGTGGGAAGGTAAACCCAATTTAGACGTGTGAGTTAGCAGACACAGATGGCCTAATCCCATTGACATTGACCAATCCCCTTACCTGCTTTTTGTAATTTTTCACTTATCTAACTTTATTTAAGCCACCTCACCCACCCCCACTCCTTCTCATTCCCCTTCCCCACCCCCACTCCCATCCCCACTCCCTTATTCTTCCCCATAGGCTCACCACTGCACAGACTGGAGTTGAGCCCTGGTTACACTGCAGTAGTACTATTAAATAAACTGTCTTTAACACCTTTAACTAGTATCCAGCTTCATTTTACAATCAGAGACTGTTTTACCCTGAACTTGGCCTATCTTGGGAAGGGCTACTAAAAGAGAGTGTATGCTTTGGTTTTGAGCCAAAGTTGAGGGGCCTGTGCCATGCATGGCAGGTTGGGTATTGTATGGCCAGAGTCATGGGAAGGCAAAAGTATTCAACAATATAGTTATGAATTAAGAGAGAGATTTACTAAAGGAAATATGCATTGTGAAGAATGCATTGAGCAGGACAACAGCAAGAGAGTATCTGCTGTTGCTGCAAAAGAGGCAGTGGCCTGAAGTTTCTCCAGTGGAGTTTGACCCTCTCTTTGGTTAGGTTGAATTTTAGAATTCCCATCATGCATTTGGGTTTCTGCCACACAAATGAGGTAGTTCTGATTGGCTGATGTTTGACTTTGATTGTAAGCTGCTTATGGGTTAGCCAGAGGCTATTCAGCCTTTACAATTCTTGTAATCTCATTCTGAGATTTCCTTCCTCAAAATAATTTGCCCAATTTACCCAATTGATGCTTGCTTAATTGGGCCTCATGTTCCTCCACAGCCTGGGGAATGGAGAAAAACTTAACTAATGTTTGAGCAAGTCAGACTGATGGGTATTTTGCTTCTGTTGATCAATGGGGACAAACAGTTCAGTTAATAATTCAAGAGACAAGGAATGAGAATTTGGCAGGTACGATGGTTAATTTGGGGTGTCTACCATGACTGGGTGAAGGGATGTTCAGATAGCTGGTAAAGCATTATCACTGGGTATGTCTGTGAGGGTGTTTTTAGGAGAAGTTGGCATTTGAATCAGTGGATTGAGTAAGAAAAATCTACCCTCACCAATATGGGCAGACACTAGCCAACCCATTGGGGGCCCAGATAGAACAAAGAGGCAGAGGAAAAGTGAATTTATCCTCTCTTCTGGTAATCCATCTTCTCCTGCCCTCCAACATCAGATCTCCAGGTTCTCTGGCCTATGGTTCAGATTAAATTATATCACAGACTTCCCTCATTCTCCAGCCCATAGATGACATGTGAGTCTTCTAGGTCTCCGTAATCATCTGAGACAATTCACATAATAAATCCTTTATATCTATCTATCTACCTACTTGTCTATCTATCCTATTGGTTCTGTTTCTCTGATTAATACAGAGGGCTTTTGTCTTGCCATAGATAAACAATAGGGGCATATGTGAATCTTATCTAATTCATGAGGGGAAGGATAGTTCCTGGCAATAGCAGATTCAAGGAACACAAAGGGATGGGAGGATTTCTTAGTGATTGTGGTTTTCTAGGAGCACAGAACTCAGGTAAAGTTCAACATTGTCAATGGGAGTACATTGCAAGGTACCTGTCTTTGTTCAGGGGTTAGGAAACACCACCCAGTCCAGGGATATATAAGTTGTTTGCTGAATGATGGGTTGGAACAGCAGGATAAATATTACTTGGGTAGAAAATATTAGCCGTTGGTGATACAGATTAATGCTTGTGTGAAAAATTTCAATTTCAGTCTTCTTGCAGCAACAACAACAACAAAAATTAAAAAGTGAGAGAACCAAATAATGTGGTAACAATGATGAATTTTCCCTGCATGCCTGAAAAACAGGGAAGGTTAAGGAAATCCGCCATCCTTTGTGCTCCAGGAAAGGGCTAACTAGAAAGAACCACTTTTCTCCTCATGCCTTAGGTAAGACTCACTGATGTCACTTTATTTATTTATAGAAAGGCCAGACACAGACCCTACAAATTCCTATTCTTTGTCTCATAATTAATTAGCAAAACTATTTTGTTCCTACTAATCAATGGGAACAAAATGCTTGTTAATCAAACTTTAGTTAAGTGTCTTTCCTTCCCTTAGGCTGACCCTCAGCCTGATCCAGCAGACAACCCTTCCTGAACATAGGCTAACTTCAGAATAACATTCTCTTATCTACTATTTAATCATGCCACTTTACTCTTTCATCCCACTACCCCATATCTATTTCTGTCTACTCCTGTTTGCTTTGCATAAATGAAAACCCTTTTGCCTAATTCTTGAGACTTGTAGATCTTTTGGTCACAGAAGATTCTCTCTATTCCAATAGTCCCTTTCTCCCCTTGCAATAATCCTTCTGAATAAAGTCTTTCTTTACTAAGTCCGGATTTGTCTTTTATTTGCCAGTGGCTAGAAAGGTAGACAAGGGACAAATCACAGAGATCCTTGGATTCTCTCCCAAGGCAATGGCAAACCACTGAAGGTTTTATAAAAGAGAGTGACAAGATCAGATATGTGTTATGAAAAAATCACTCAGGCCTAAGGGATTTCTGCCTTAGCTTTTATGATGTTGATGGGACTTTTCACAGGGGAGCAAGAGGTAATACTGGAGAAGGAGGAGGTGATGTTACATTCATTTTGAACATGCTGAATTTGAGGTGACAGGGAGACATTCTGGTAGAGCTATATATGTGATTCTGAAGCTTGGGAGGAAAGATATATATTGGAGAATCAACAGCACAAACATGATAATCAAAGCCCTGGAGTGGGATGTGCTCTTCAGTTTCAAACCATGACACATGGGTTCTCTTCCCCTTTAGTCCCAGTCGTCCTTGTATCATCTCACTTCAATTTTAACCTTCTCTATTTTTGCCTCCCTTTGTTTTTTTCTTCCTTCTTTAAAATATATGGACACTAATGTATAAGCTATAAAAGTAAGCTCTGCATCAATGAAAAACTAAATGCTAAAGGAATATTTGTTATTCCTCTCAGGCCATATAGCTTTACTTAACACATTTAAGTAGCTGCTAATTGCTCTCTTTATAATGAAATTGAATAAGTATAAAATTCTGGCTGAACTTGTTTACCATACAGTAGTATCTAACATAAGGGTTGGCAACATTGTTAGTCCTAAGTGTAACAGGGTGGCTAGAGGAACTAAAAAATTCCTAACAGTTTTACTAGATACTACATTGGAAGTCACGGGGCATAGAAAGGCAAGCAAGACAAGGAGAGATGAAGTAAAAAAGTAAGAATTTAGGAGAAAAGGTAAAGGAAAAATAAAGAAGAAACAAAAAGCAGAAATCATTAAAGCACTTATTATGAAGAATTTCAAAAAATAAGGTGGTTAGGGATGCTATATTCATGACAAGGAACTTCCAGTGCCTTTAGAATACATTTAATTTTAGAACAATTGAGTAAATATTGAAAAATGACCTTGTTGTGGTTGACCAATTTGAGAATAAAATCACTACTTGTTCTAGACTCTTTACCATCCTGTGGCCACATAATAAGGTCAAGTTTACTTTTAGGAACCAAATTCCAGAAACTCCAACCAGTTTGCTGAAATATAGCCCTTCTCAAAAACTTCCCCAGTTATTTTAGGAGGTTCTATGTTTGTGTAGAAATGAATCTATCAGCTCCAATCCCTTCTGATCGCTGACTGTGCATTAGGAACAGCCAATGTTCTTGCCATAGTGGCCAATTCCAGAGCCTCCCAACACTCACCATGAATCACAGCCAACGAGCACCTTCTTGTCTCTGCCACGGTTTTCACCTGAAACTGCTCCTTTTGTGTCAGAATCTTACATTGCCTCTTTTAAACAGGTCTGTCATTTTCTAGCCCTCTCTCCTCCAGCCATTCAATTATTCATTTAATCTATTATGTGTTCAGCACTGTGCTGGTTGCCAGGGTGAAGTGAAAAAGACAGTCCTTGACTTTGTAGAGCTTAAAGTCTAGTGATGATGGTAACTCAAATTATGGTAAGTGCCTTGTAGACATTTTTATCTTTTTAGTTCTTCGTACTACTCTGCTGGGCAAGGACTATTATTCTTTTTATTTTACAGAACTAGACACATTACTTGCCCAGGTTAAAGAGCTAGTTAGGGCAGAACCAAGATTTTTAAAACCCTGGCCTATCTGAGTATATAGCCCACGCTCTAATTTCTAATAGCCTCCCTCAAAACTTGTCCACAGGGCTGGACAGTTTATGGAGGCCAGGCCTACTAACTTCCTCACCCATCTCACTCTTCCCTTGGCCCCTTTCCACCGATTCGATGTGTTTCTCTGAGATCTGCTCATTATCATGCCGCCAATACTTTTTAGGTATAAAAATAGGTACAAAAGTAAATCAAAGTAGAAAAAGCAGAGAGGAGGCTTTCTGTGTATTAACAGCATCTATGAAAAGCTCAGTAGGCCAAAAATGCTATTATTCCAGTCAGCAAAAGGAACTTACTAAGTATAATCACATAATGAAATATCTTCGAGGCTGGTGCCTGCAAAGTTGCCACACCTTTTAACAAAATAAAGATAATCAACTTGGTCTAAAGAGGACTTTTCTTACTCACGGGAAATTTCTTTGGTTATCAACAAGTTCTCAAATGAAAGGGTGATAGCCCTAAGGCAGTAGGATTAGGAACTTTGTCTGAACTTGGGATGTCCCTGGCCACAGGGATTCTGACCAAGTCACCACACAAGTGGTTGCTGGCAGGTGAGCTGTCTCCACATTTAAAGGAACCACTGGACTCCACTCCCTCTGGTGTGGCTTTTGAATTGTTTCTCTGATTGTGAGGACTGGTATATGCTGAGACACTCCTGCTTTTTCACTTGGGCTCCTCAGTGCTTTCATTGAGCAATCAATGAAAGGTAAAACACTCTAGTTGTGCCTCTCTGTAACAGACCCTGGAGCAATGATTTCTGCCCTACTAAATGAACCCTACATTTGTTTTCCCCAAATCAAAGAGTGTAGCCAGTGTTGCATTTTTATTTATAATTTGCTTCCTAGCATGTAGAATTAAGATTTTTTTTAAGTCTTAAGTGTTCTAATGCCCTTGGACTATAATCTTATCCATAAAATATCAATCTGTTTGGAGCCAGGGTCTAGAACTTCTTTTGTTGCTATTCTCTAAATTTTGGTTAACATAGACTGCCTATACAGTGTTAATGAAAGATCTCTCTGCACAGCATAAAAACAGTGAGATGAAACAAGAAAAGTTTGCCAATCAACTGATTGTTTAGACTCTACTTGACAGTAGAAAATTAATTGATACTTCACAGAATTGACTGAGTCACATACCTGCTAAATTGTCACATAATCATAGCCACATGTGACTGTTTTACATTTATATTAAAATTAAATAAGATTACAAATTTAGACTCTCCATCACCCTAGCCTCATTCCAAGTGCCCAACAGCCACACTAATAGTAGCTAGTGGCTACTGTATATTGGATAGTACAAATAGAGAACATTTTCATAATCACATAAACATCTACTGGACAGTACTAGTTTGAATGATGAAGCTACTGTCACTTTATTGGGGTAATTGTACTTAGTACAAATTTACCAGGGATCTACTCTGGGCAAATGATGGTTCCTAATCTCAAGGAGCTAACATTCCCCTGAGATACATATGTGTACAACCACAAACTATGACACAGGGCAATGGTGCTAAGTGTTCCAATTATGGGAACAAAGAGAGAGTAATTCTGATTCACGGCATTTGAGAAAGGCTTATTGTTGCAGGTAGCATATAAGCTGGTTTTTCAAGAAGGGTAACATGACCATAAGCCGAAATTGACCAGGGGCTGTAAGGAGGAGATGAGAAGAGTACAAGAATCAGCTCAGTGGAATGTGGGCAAAGGGTACTGAGGTGGAAAATTGTAGACCTACATGTGAGTGTTATATTTTGGGGTTTTAAATTATATATATTTAAGGTATACAAAGTTGTAGACCTATCTGCTAGTGTTGTATTTGTGGATTTTTAAATTGTATATATTTAGGGTATACGACATCATGTTTTGAAATACATATACATAGAGAAATAATTAACATATTCATCACCTCACATAGTTACCTTTGGGGTGTGTGTGTGTGTGTGTGCGCGCGCGCGCATGTGCATACGCTAAAAGCACCTAAAATCTACAATGCTCTCTTGGGAAATTTTCAGTCTAAAATACAATATTATTAACTATATGCTTCTGCTGTACATTGGATCTCTACATTTATTCATCCTATATAAAAGCAACTTGGTGTCCTTTGATCTACATTTCCCCATCTCCTTCCCCTCCCTGCCCCTGGTTACCACCATTGTATTCTCCCTCTCTGTATATTCAACTTTTATAGATTTCACATACACGGGAGATAATGCAGTAATTTAATTTCTGAATCTGGCCTATTTCACTTAGCATAATGGGTATTTGCAGTTGTTGTTGCTGTGTGCTTATAGAGCTCACATTTCAAAGTCTAATTCTTTTAATTTCTTTATAAAATTTTCCAGTTCAGGTTATTTTAATATTCACGATGAAAATGTCTTTATGACTTTTCTTGTCATTTGAAGATTATTTGAAGATTAGTTTGCAATTCAATGATTGTTGCTAGATTAATATTTCTTTTTATTTATATAAACCAGAGATTCAATGTATTAATTTATAATACAATATATGGCTATCAACTGTCCAAGAGCTTGTTTCCATTGAGCAGTATCCTCTCTTCCTACAGGCAAATTTATTACAGAAGTCAAATTAGAAATACAAAACTGTTTTGGAGAGTCTAGACTCTTAGTTGGGTGTTCCTAATAGCTTAGTGTCATCCAGCCATGACAGCCTAATGTATCTATCTGAATTTATCTGGATGATTCTCTCTTAAATACAATGTATATCATGAAATTTCTGTACTGAGAATCTGCAACAATGTCTTCTTGCCTAAGTTAGTAAGTTCAAACTGTTCTACCTGACATTTAAGAACCCCCTTAATCAAATTACATTTACTTAGTTGAATTTATCTCCTGTTAGGGTTCATAACATGAAACAATATGATGCAACCATTTTGATGTGATTGTTTTAACACAGTCATTTTGATGCTAAGACCTTTTGATGATGTTGCCAGGGCAAGATTGTTTTAAGACATTTGACTCATTATCTCATTTGGCAGATTCTAAAACACAAATCATTAAACTGTCAGCCTTTTTATTTTTATGACCAAATATGGTGTGTTGCATCTGTGACTCCCAACCTATTCCCACTTCCCTCCCATACCCTCTCAAGTACATTGTACTGTTTCCTCCATGCCTTACTCAGTAGGTGCCCAATATGTATTTGCTAAATGAACTAACAAGAGAATGTTAGCTAGTCACTACCTTGCCCTGTACATTTGCTATAGCCTTTCCATCATTTTATAGTGGACACTTTTTTTTAACTTGGATGTCATTATAAGTAGTTTCTTTTTTTTAAGTTTTTCAAGCAGTTTATTCAGAAACTAAATAAGAGAGTGAGAAGGAGAGAGAGAAGAGATTCACCTCCCCAAGGTAGGGGAGGGGGCCAAAGCTAAGAAAACATGGTGGCTATAGTTGCAACAGCCACATGGAGACAGCACAGTTTAACAAAGCAATGGCCTATAAGTAGTTTCTTAAGGAGTTTTTCTCTACTGCCCAATTTAGATGTCTTATGGTCATTTGAGGTGGGGATTATTTTATTGGATAATATTATACAATGATAGGATGAAATCATATACAGTATTAGGGCCCTTTATGAATGTCAGGACATTGAATTCAGATGACTCTTCTTAACTTGGTTGTCTGCTTTTATTTTAAAAATATTTATTTATTTTAGAGTTATGGGGTGCATGTGAGGATTTACTACATAAGTAAATTGCATGCAGAGGAAGTTTGGACTTCTAGCGAGCCCTCTACCCCCTGGCAGTGGTCATGGTATCCAGTGGCAGGTATTGTGCCCCTTATATTCCTCCATCCCTCTCTCCCTCTATTAGCAGTATCCTGCATTTGTTGTTCCCACCTTTGTTCTTGCATGCCCAATGTTTAGGGTTCGCTTATAAATGAGAACATGCAGTATTCAGTTTTTTGCTTCTGTGATAGTTCTTGTAGAATGATGGTCTCCAGTTGCATCCATGTTGAAGCAAAATACATGATTTTGTTCTTTATGACTGCATAGTATTCCATTGTGTTTATGTACCACATGTTCTTTATCTGGTCTACTTTTGATGGGTTTCTGGGTTGGTTCTGTTTTTGCTATTATGAATAGTGCTGCAGTGAACATATGTGTACAGATGTCTTTTTTGTAGAGCGATTTATGTTCCTCTGAGTATATTCCCAGAAGTGAAATTGTTGGATTGTATGGTAGCTTAATATTTAGTTCGTTGAGAAAATGCCACACTGCTTTTCTTATGGTCATTTTTAATTCCCACGTATGCAGTCCAATAAAAAAATTCCTCAAAGAGTCTGATTTCCAGCAAAATGTCTTTTCCTCCCTTTTTGTCAACTGCTATAGGAACCACTGATGGTAACCAAGTCTTTTTTTCCTATCAATATTAGCGTTTAAAACATGGCAATACTTACATTGTTCCTAGCATGAGTTAAGACTCATGACGTTTAATAAAATGATACCAGCACAGTGGGATTTCACTCAAAAGCAACTCTTTCCTTTATTCTTTCTGATTATGTCTTATTATAAATGGGAGCAAGTGGTCTTTATTAAGATCATCAATGACTTTCTACTTGCTAAATCTAATGCAATCTTTGCAGTGTGTATCCTTCTTTGCCCTCATGTAGTATTTGAAACTTTCTTGTATCTCTCATCCTGTGTTTCATGTTATTAAGTTTTACTTGTTTTCCTCCATCCTTTATGGTTTTTCTCTGTCATCTTTACTGTTTTCTACTTTTCAGCCCACTCTCTTCATGACAGTGACCCCACAGTTTCTCTCTTTATGTCTCAGAGGTGTCACAAACTCCTCATATTGAAAACTAAACTCATGATCTTCATAAACCTGATGTTCATGCAATATTATTTAACTCAGAAAATGTTATCAGTGCTTACAAGTCAGAAAATTGGAAGCCATTCTTGATTCCCTTCTCTTTTTCACATTTACATGCAATCCACAATCACGTCCTGCTAATTATACTTCCTAAATTTCCATTTATTTCTGTTTTTGTTATTATCATCCTAGTTCAGTTTACCATTATCTCTCACTTGTAACAGCTCCTAACTGGTCTCCTTGGACCTAGTCTTGCCCTTTTTTAATCCATTCTTTATATTGTTGTAAAATCTTATTTTTCAAATAAAATGTGATCATGTTACTTCCCTATTTAAGACTCTCCTTAAACAAGTGATTTCTCACTTAGTGGTTTAGAAAAAAGCCAAAATCCTTAAAATAGCTACAAAATGCCTTCATGATCTAGGTTTTGTCTTGTTCTACAGATTCATCCCAGACACCTCTTTCCTTTGCTTTCATTGTATTTCTTGGATATGAAGGTTTATATCTTCTACTGCTTGTGGAAAATTCTTTTTTTTTTTTTTGAGTTGGAGTCTCACTCAGCCGCCCAGACTGGAGTGCAGTGGCCGCTCCCAGCTACTGCAGCCTCGACCTGCTGGGCTCTGACGATCCTTCTGCCTCAGCCTTCCAAGTAGCTGGAACTACAGACGCGCGCTACCACGCCCGGCTAATTTTTTTGATTTATTGTAGAGATGAGGTCTCGCCAAGTTGCCCAGGCGGGTCTCGAACCCGCGGGCTCAAGCAATTCACTCACCTCGGCCTCCCAAAGCGCGGGATTACAGGCTGAGCAACCGAGCCCGGCCGAAAATTCTTGACCATTATTGTTTTAAATATTCTTCTTCCCATATCCATTGTTCTTTCCTGCTAGAATTTCTATATGTGCATTGGATACTCTCAGTCAGTCTTGAACCTCTCTTATTATTGGTCTCTGATTTTTCAGGGGCAGTTTTCTGGATTATTCCCTTAGGGTCTGCTATTTATTATTTCTGCTAACTTTTGCTCATGGCAGTTTGAGTATTTGTGTGCTTTGTAATTTTGAATTATGAGTTTGTGTTTGGTAGGGTTTTTATTGTGGCAATCCCATGTGACAATCTTGAGATAAGAGTGTGTCTTTCTGGAGACATTGAGTATTTGTGTTTGCTTCTGACATGTTCCTTAGGAAAGTCACCAGAATGAGAAAACTTATTATTTCAATGTAATGACTTTTGGTGTTCCTAGAATATGAAAGTAGTGTACCTTGAACAATTATAATGCTATAAGAAAGCGATTGGCAGTAGTGGAAAACCATTGGGGGGGGGACTGGCAGTTGAGGGAAACTGCTAAGGGAGGGAGAAGTATACCTCATCAACAAGGGTACCTGCATGATCAATGTTTGTATACCTAACCCTGAATTGTACCCCACATCTTTATAATAAATAAATTAATTAATTAAAAAAAAAAGAAAGTAGTGTAAAACTCATTTGAGGGAAAATCTGTGGTAATTAATTTTTAGGAAGAAAAACATTAGGGTTCTAGAAAACAATCTAGAATCCAAGACAATATAGACAGACTGTCTTTACCAGTGGGTTCATTATCATTATTTTTTCTGTCCCTCTTTAGCTTTTTTGTATAGACAATAGAAGATCTTGGCTTTTTAAGAAGGTCTCAGTTTTAAATTCCCACTTCTCATGGACCCAAGGCCTATTCTCCTGTCACTGTGTGGTCATTAAAAACCAAGTTCCATTTATGAAGAACAGAAAATGTGCTCAGATCAACTAAAATATAAATATGTTAATTCATTTATTCAACAGATATGTATTCAATGCCTACTATGCCAAACACTATTAAAAGCCGTGGAGATAGAAATTTACATTTGCTACTCCTCCTTGGGGGCTCATATCTGTCTAGGTTTTTCCTTGCTCCTGAGTTCCAGGCTCATATTTCCAGTTGTCTCTTAAAGACCCATAGTTGAAGTTGAAGGTAGTATAGATACTTTAAATTCAACTGGCTCAACATTTAACTCACTGTCTCTACCTACAGATCTGTATATACTTTTCTATTACCTGTAGCCCCACCATCTACACAGTCATCAACATTGGAACCTCAGAATCAACTTTCATTCACTAACTATATACAATTAGTCACTAAATCTTGTCAATTCCATCTCTAAGAATCTTGACCACATGTATCCCTTCTCCAGTGCTGCTCCCTTAGTTTTGCTCTTCATTTTCTCTTAACTATTTCAATAGTTCTCATCTCTCTCCTTATCTATCATTTACACAGTAATCAGTTTCTTTTACCAAAAGAGAGATTCAATAATGAAACTCCCCAGCTCAAAATCCTTCATGAACACAAAAACAAAACTTTAGTGTCCTCATTACCTTAAAAATAAAATTTAAACTGCTTGGCACAAGGTAAGAAACTCTTTATAGTCTGACTAGATCTATTTTTCCATTTCATCTCATTGATCAACTCTGTTCTCTAGGAATAAGGCTTTTTGCTTATTCTTGAACATGTCACGTTTCCATGCTTCCATGCTTTTGTTCACATACTTTGTGCCTACAGTGTTTTACCTGCCTATTTTTTTTTTCATTTGGCAAAATCACATACATCTTTCAAGGACTACTTCAAGGTCAGAGCTTTTCTATAACAGTGAGCATGTACTGTATAGATTTGTCTTCACTGGGTATTAGTAATACTATTCTTTATCCTCTATCAATCTTTCTGGTTGTTCTTTCTAAATTCCCTTTTTTGGATATCTTCTATCTCCTAGACCTTCAAATATTGTAGTTATTCAAATCTAAACCCCAAGATCTCTCTCTTCTCTTTTATTTACTTTCAAGTCTTGAGTGATCTCATTCAGACTGAGGGCTTTAAAAATACCATCTCTTCCTGGATGACTCTTAAAAGTAAATCCTCAGTCTTGATCTTTACCATGAACTCCAGACTCAATCTAATATCCTGTTCAACATCTTCACTTGGATGTATAACCAACAAACTAAAAATGTCCCCAACTGATCTCTTGATTCTTAACTCCCCCAAATCAGATTGGCCCAACAGACTTCTCCATCTCAGTTAATGGCAACTCCATCCTTCTTGTTGCTTAGGGCAAAATCCTTGGTGTGAATTTGATTTTCCCTTACAATCCCCATTTTACATATCAACAAACCTTATTGGACTTATATTCAAAATACAGTTTATTCAGAATTCAGCCATTTCTTACCACTCCACTGCTACTACCCTGGCTTAAAGTCAAGCAGCATCTTTCTAACTAGTCTTGGATCTTCCACCTTTGCCCCCTCCTCCAGAGCTGTCAATTCTTCACACCACAGCCAGAGTGAACCTTTTAAAATGTAAATTAAATCATGTCCCTCTTCTACTCCAAACACTTCAGTGGTTTCTCGTGTCACTCAGAATAAAATCCAATATCTTGGCATGGTGTACAAGGCTCTCATTTCTGGTCTCTGGCTTCCTTTCTGATCTCATATCCAATAATCTCCACCTTTCTCACTCAGTACTAGCCTCACTGGCCTCCCGCTGTCTTTCAAATTGGTCAAGCAGGTTCTTGTTTAGGGACTTTGTATGAAATCTTTGCCTAGATTGCTCTTTCTCATTCAGATTCTGTTCAACTGTTACTTTCTTAAAAATAATTTCCCTGACAACTCTCCTTAAATAAGACACCATGACTAATAGAACTAATAAATATACTGTTAGGGGTCAAAATCTTAAAGAAAGTTAGAAGTGCTACAGAGATTTATGTAGAGTAGTCATTAAATAATTTGAGTATATGTTACATTTTCTGTTTTATATATCAAAAATTAAAGGCATTATAGCCCTATTCCTTATAGAATGGCATAATTTAAGAACATCTGATGGCATACTGTGTTAATATATGTAACAGTTGGTAGACCTCTGAGGAGCATGTTCAAGACTCAGTCACTGAGTTTAGAAGATGCTGTGGTGATTTTGACTATTTCACCAATTTATATTGTTTATATTCTCAGTTATGTATCATTTAATTTATATTCATAGTAAGATTCCATGAGGCAAGGAGCTTATCTATTTTGTTATTTTTTTCAACTGTTTATAACATGATGTATATAAAGTATACCAACCACTGTATCAGTCATCAATAGGTAATCAACATATATTCATTGAATAAATGAATGAGTCAATAAAGAGCATAAATATGACAATAATTCCATATAATTGCTTCAATATGATCTCAACTTGATATAGAAGTTGTTAAAATTGAAGTTTATGTGCTATAAGAGTAAAAAATGAGACCAGTGGTTATCTGGGGCTAGGAATGGGAGTCAAGAGTGACTGCAAATTGACCCAAGAAAACTTTTGGGGTTGATAAAAATGTTTTAAAACTGACTTGTGGTAAGGTTGGACAATGCTATACCTTTACTAAAAAGTCATTGAATTGAACACTTACATCAGGTCTTTTTTATGGCATGCAAATTGTACCTTAAATAAAACTATTCTTAAAAATTTTGTGTAGCAGTACAGGATATTGCTAGTACTTCAAAAACCAATGTATAAAGAAGAAAACTAAAGGACAAATATGTCCACTTTCTCTTAATATGTATTTCAAACAAATATATAGAGTAACAAATATCTTTTACAGAATAGTTCTTACAAAGGGAAACTTTTGAAAATGATCATAATGCATGGGAAGTAATTATTAAAACCATATTTTTTAATTTCTACAAGCAAAAGACACAAAAATTATAAATATGATTTTAGGAAAGCATTCTGTGTCTATTTTGAGTCTATAATACAGAGTTACATTTTAATTTACATTTAAATATACATTTGTTCCTCAAATTCAAATATATTTTATTTAGTTTTTACTGTTAACAAATCATACTTTTTCTCATGTAATTAATTCAAATTGAATAGAATTTTAAATGGCAAAAATAAAGGTTTATACTTTATGACTATCAAAGATACACAATAAAATTTATTAAAAATAAACTTTATAATACATTATTTAATAATACAGTGATCTAAAATAATTTTGACTTAAAATTACTCCTACATAATATAACTGTATCATCAGTCAAAATTTTGCAGAGAAATAGAACCAGTAGGGAATACATATTTCCGTGTGTGTGTGTGTGTGTGTGTGTGTGTGTGTGCGCGCGCAGAGGGTACCAAAACATGTATACACTTTTAAAAAAAGATTTGGGGGACAATTCAGGATTAGGTATACAAATGGTCATCATACAGGTAAAGTTTGGGCCTCCCTTTGGTCCCCACTTTGCCTGCTTTGAGATCAGGTACCCTTATTGATGTTGTGTGTCGTCCCCCCCCCCCCACTCCCTACCCTGGTAGTATCCTGCTACTGCCAATCCCTTTCTTACAGTATTGTGGTAAATGTTCAGGGTCTGCTTATGAGTAAGAACATGTGGTACTCTGTTCTTTGTTTCTGTGACAGATCACTGAATATGATAGACTCCAAATCCATCCAAGTTGCTGTGATGTCCATATGTATGTCCTTCTTTAAGGGTGCATAATATTCCATTGTGTATATGTACCAATTTTTTTTTTCTTTTTTGAGTTGGAGTCTCACTCTGTCACCCAGACTGGAGTGCAGTGGCCGCTCCCGGCCACCGCAGCCTCAACCTGCTGGGCTCCGGCGATCCTTCCGCCTCAGCCTTCCGAGTAGCCGAAACTACAGGCGCGCGCTACC